>JAXGGA010014175.1:0-32900 GCA_038373865.1 Uloborus plumipes | reverse complement strand
AAACTCTATTAGCTGTGTTTAATGCACTTTTATTTCAAAGTTTTAAGATTATCTAAAAAAAAAAAAAAAACGTGCTTGTTAATACTTTTCATCAGCTTTATAATTGCCAGAGAAGTTTCCTTTGCATAAAGTTCTTCAGACACACAACAATCTTTTGTTTTGAAACCGTAATATCAATGTATTGTCAAAAGCCCAATGTTTGCTTTTCAACTCTGCCCCCCTTTCCGCTTGAGAGTATTGTGATATTTAAAGTAGCAAAAACATTTCTGAATATCGAACTAAGCCGAGGCGACAATTTTATATATGATACCTCAAATTCCCAATAAATAAGACTTGGTAAGTTAATGCATTTTTAAAAGCAGAAAAAATATGCAAATGGTGAAAAAAACACTTTTGAGCAAAATTTTTAAAGAACTGTAGGAATAATTTTATAATTATAATTGACATAATAACCCTAATTTGGAATTAAAACAAAGTAAGGAAAAGGAATCATTGGCTTAGTACAACTCACATCTTTTTATAACAGTCGCCTAAGTTTACTAGATCTGTTGGACTCCCTGATTCCTGAATTCCAATGCTATCACAAACATCCTTATCAACATACTTTTAAAGAATATTCATGGTTTGAACTGATTCAGATGCAACAGGATTGACATTTTTAAATGGGTTAACATTAAATGACAAACCTACAAATAATCTATAGACAAAAGAAAATTAAACAAGGTTCAAACTAATGGTAAGAATAAAATTATCGATATCCAAGCGGTGAATTTACACAGTAAACTAAAATGAACGAGTTTTACAGAAGCGGATGCAAACAGATTGCGAAATTCGCAAATAGTCGAGCTTAGGCGCATAACCAGCTCAAAGTCGAAAACATTCACAGCAGGATATGTTTCATTCAGTTATGGTGCTGCTTTAAAGATTAAATAGTTCGTTTTTAAGAGGAAGAATTTTAAGCCTGACCCAAGATGAAAAATAGTGTGAAGAATGCGTTTTTAACAAAATATTTTGTAAAATGTCTATTTATCACATTAAATATCTAGGGAAAAGTTTGCTTTTGGCCATAAAATACTTTTAGAAAGATATTTTAAGTTCCTATAAAGAGTTCTTGTAAAATTTCTATTTTTTTAGGAATGCCACAAAATTTTAGTACAATTTTAGGAATTTTAGGAGGTCTGAAATTTTTTAGGAAATTTAGGAATTTTAGGGGGAATGCGAGCCCTGCAGTTAAGATTATCATTTCCAGTACAATGTCTGAGGAATTGGATCATCTCAGAGGTACAGCATCAACTGATACAGTTGGCTAGGTAAATGGACATGAAAACCAAAATTCATTTGGGACAATAGACTAAGAGGGGAACAATAGGAGTAAAAACATGTTCAATATAATTTAATACAAAAATTGTATTTAAAGGGCATAAATAATTTGTTAAGGGAGATCTTTCCCACAAAGGGCACAATTGCTAGGCTGTACAAAGAAATTATGGTACAGTAGGGCCTTGAATATCGGAGGTTCCGCTTAATTTGAGGTAATCAAAACTTTGACTTTTTCCCTGCACTAGTCAGCATTCAGCAATTTTCAGTTCTTCATGGAGCAACATTTTTTTTTTTTTTTTTTTGAACCACATTAGATGTCTAAAAAAAGAAAAGCAGCAAAAAATACACAATTCTTCTGCAGTATGAGGTTTCATGTTGGACGCAAAGAAAAATAAAAGTCTGAAACAATAACAGGTTTTCTCTGGCCTCATGAGAGTTTTGTTCACAGTATTTAAATACAATGGTCACCAAAAACAAAACATTTCATATTAAAAAAATGCAATATTAGTAATTATAAAATAAGGCCAGGAGATGACTAAATAATTAATTTATGAGGACATACATTTACATTTCTCCACACTTTAAAAACAAATTACGCTCCAACAACTTAAAAGTCAAAACTTACATCCTTTTTTAACCGTCGAAGCACAAATGGTTTCATTATCTTTTTGGCGTGATCAATTCTGTCTTTTTCATATCTACTTTTGTTACCATCAGATCTCTAAATGGAAAAAGAGAAGAAAATGAGGAAACTAACTTGAAAACACTAAAAAAAACTAGTTTTTTCACTGAAAAACATTTTACATTTTATAATTTAAAACAGTCAACAATAGCAGAATAGACATTATACACAAATCAAAAGAAACATTCGCTGATCTCGTAATCTTTCAAAATTTTAATTTTACGATACTTATTGAATTTTACTTATTTTCTATTCCTGTTATTTTCTAGTTATTGAGTTCGGACATTTTTCTATTATTTTATCAGAGCTGAAATCAAAAGAAATACTTTCATTCCTCTCTGTCTTTACTACTATCCCATTCCTGTTCTTTTCATTCTCTGTTTTGTTTATTTTCTAAGGAAGTAGAAATTTTTTGAAGAGGGTTGAAAGAGGGTTACCTGCAGTCTTAAAACAACTATTTGCATATTTTTGCAAAGATATGCTTTTTTAGCATTATTGTTTATACATTTACATTACTCCTTTCATAACTCAATTTTTTTATGCATTGTTTTTTTAAACTCATAGGTAATTAGGCTAAAAAAGGCATTTAAGACAAGTTAATACATCCATTCTTGATTGAAATGAAAAACAATAAGTAGTACTCGGAGAAAGTGTTTAAAATGTAATTTAAAAGTTCAAAATATTTTGCACTTTGTTGCCAGACTTAAAATACTCTTATGAAAGTTATATACTTACTGATACACAAGAAAACATTTGCTTGATTTGCTCTATCTTGCCAGAAAACATATGAGGCATTGCAAATATTAGCAATGACATTAATTCTACTAAGTTGTTTTGCAAAGGAGTACCAGTCAACAACAATCGTCTTGGTGCCTATGTTAAAAATACTCAAATTATTCAATTGCTTACATTAGAAACTGACTCATATGTCATTCTCAATTGTATTGATACTTACTTTAATTCGCATCAAATTCTGATATCGTTGGGAAGACATGTTTTTTAGCATATGAGCTTCATCGAACACTACATAATGAAATTGTAAATTTTTAAAGAAGTTTCTGTCTTCAGCACTACTGGTTACCATGTTATACCTATTTATAGAAAGAAAGAATGCTTATATTTCATTTTCTGACACCAAACAAAAAAGTAACAAATAAATATGATTTTTATTCATATGTTGATTTCAAATTTGCAGTTTCAAAGCTTGAAAATGATTTATAGCCAATTTACAGGGGAAAAACGAACAAGACATTTCAGACAGAATGCATTTTATCAGAATTCCGAGAAAATCATTTTCAAATTTACACAATAAAAAGAAATTTAAAAGAACACTATATTAAAAAATAATCAATTTAAATATTTATTATTTCATCTGATATAAAATTGCTTAACCTGAAAAAATTTGCAGTTAAATAAAAAAATATTTCGTTGAAAACTCCTACATCCCCTATTAAACATAATCTAAGCCTTTAACCTAAAATTTACATCGATTAATACAAATTAAATTAGCAAGACACTTTCAGTTAATAAATTTGGATTCTCAAGAAATTTGCTCAGGAAGTCTTGCTAACATCTCAAACCATTTATTTTAAAACCAATTCTCAGCAGAAGAAAAATAAAAGAAAAAGACTGAGAAATTGGAGAAACATATAGAGTTTGAGTATCAAACTGAAATGCTTTTTTTCTTTCTTTGATTAAAAGCTTAAACATTGAAACTGCTGGATTTTTGCTTAAATGTACAACAGCCGAACTTGTGTAATTGAAACGCGCTTAAAACAAATTACTGCTACGACAAACTGCATTTTGATCCCCACCTTATGGCTTGTAGCATATTGTTCTTTGGATAAGACGAGCTACTATTAAGATTAACTGATTTTAAAAGTCTCTTAGAGCATGTTTTAATGAGGTTCAACTGTTTACCATACTTTATATCTTAAAGCATGCACAACCAGTACATTTTTACAAAAGCAGTGTTGCTCAACATAATACTGTACAGTATTGTAAATGCACAAAATTGGTGAACAGTAAGAGAGCAGTACGGCATGACATACTGTATCGGTAATAATAATGAAGTATATCAATTTCATAATAACATTGTATGGTACAGTAATGGCCGTAGGAGATTTAAGATAGATTCGTACTGCTGTGCGGCTGATCCGTTCATACTGTATTAAAGTTGGAAGAGCAACTAGAAAGAATAGCTGCTGGCCAGTTTTATATTTATTTTTCATAGAGATTTCCTATGTGCAACAAACTTATTCATCATGAAGGATGTTATTTTTGGTTGCTATAATTTTTCAGAGATGAAAGTAGGCAATACTTAGAAGTCAACACAAAGCAGACAGACACTTACGTAATAATGTATGCTAAAAAGTTTACACTTTTAATATTAATAACTATGAAAAAACTTTTACAGGCAATTTAATATAGCAAAATTAAAAAAAGCATTCTATTCAAAAAAAAAATAACTTAAAAAATCCTATTTTTCTAATAATTTATTGAGTTCTAATAAATACTTAAATTTCTGAGTTTATGTAATAAAAAATTTTTATACTAGTGATGGAGTTTTATATTATGTTTGACGAAATGTATTTGCATTAAATTAAACTTACGTGGTAATCATTATATCAAAATCATCAATTTCTTCATCCATAATTTGCATTCTAAGTTCACGCCTGTTTTCTTGTGACCCATGATAACAAATTACAGAAACATCAGGCCACCATGTTTCAAGCTCTTTTTTCCAGTTGTCTATTTCAGGAAAAATATATTCATATATATTATTAGATTACAAACTAGCCAATTAAATGAAAAACTTATGATGATACACATACACTTAAAAATATGAACATTATTTTACATGAATTTCTTCGCTGCAATACAATTATATTTCTCAACTGAAAGTATTTTCATCACAGTTATGCAATTTGAATGAACTTGAAAGAATTTGTCTGATGAGACTGATGTTAATGAGTCAGCATTTAAGAACTAGTGCCGTGTTTTAACATAAAATTCCATTAAAAATATATTGCACAAGGTCAATGTTGCCAACTTTTATATTTAGTTTTTTAACAGTGCACTTAAAAAGTAGGATTTTTAAAAGTAGGAATTCTTTAAAAGTAGGAACCTGCATATTTTTTCATTTGAGAATTAGAATCTTTATCCCTAAGCACTGAACTCACTTTATAAAGCAGCAAAATTCTGATCCAAATGGTACAATATTTAATTTATTCTGTACAACTGAAAAGATGAAAAGCATCAACTCATTTGAACTAAACAGTTTAATACAATACATAACGTACAAAATCCTCCTCAATGATTGTGTTAAAAATTTAAATTAATAAACTAACCAATATAATTTCTAACCCCATAGAAAAACGCATTATGATTTCTATTTTATTGAAGAGCAAGTTACATCTTTAAATTTTTCGCACTTAAATTTTCTTCTTTACTTTATTCCAACACTCAATAAACTTGTATGACTTAATTCTGTCTGACTTAAAAATAAAAACTTAATTTTATGAAGTACAGAAGCTGGAACATTTTAACTAAAATGATAGTTTATAAAATGAATGTAAAACCAAAGACACTTTCAATTTAACATACCTAAAGTTGAAGATGGTACAACTATTAAATGAGGATAAACAGCAGACTCAATTTCTTTCAAATAAGCTAAGAAAGCAATAGCTTGTACTGTTTTACCAAGTCCCATTTCATCAGCTAGAATACCATTAACTTCTTGATTATGCAATAATAATAACCAGTTCAGACCAAGAAGTTGATAAGCTGTCAAATGCATTCTGAAACAAAATTTGTAAACATACATATTGAGTTAAGGTTTGTTATATACATTAAAAGAAAAAAAAATACATATATATATATATATATATATATATATATATATATATATATATATATATATATATATATATTTATACATATAACAAACTAGCAGGACATTCCAAATGAAGTTGGGGTCAGTTTTGTCAAGTGAACTTTAAATTTCCCTAAAATTTTTCAAAACATTACTATACTGATTGAGCACAATGTTCTTGTGATGTGTAATGGCTCACTTACGATACATGACAAAGCGACGACATTATAATTCAGTGTTGTACTTCCAATTACGCTCAACGTGCATGGAAGTCACTTAATTACAGGTGCAAAATATTGTCAGTAGTTGATTCACAGCCAAAGTGCCCAACTTGGTGTGCTTTTCAAAAGGGAAAACAGGAACTGATGTTAAAGTATACAGGCAATAAAATTATTTTAAGCATTAGACCTTTCTTTTAATACTATATCCATTGGATGTAGATTTGTCCAAGTTGAGCTGAGTTATTGCAATGATGATCCCATGCATATATTTCTAGCTATATAAACTTTAGATTTTTGTCAAAAACATGTTTGCTTTCTCATACAAAATTGCAATTTCTATATTGAATTCTTAAATTTTTTTTTTTTTTTTATTATTTCTTCCACTTGGAAGTTACGAGAGATATACAAAGTAAAAGCCACAGGCCCGTCATAGGGGGATGGGAGGGGGGGGGCCTTCCCTGGCTTTGAGAAATCAATAAATTTATATATAAATGGGCGTGGTTTTTTATTTTTTCGATGAAATTGCATTGTGTTTGCACCCCTCCCCCTGGAAAAACTTGAAATTACGGCCTCACCAGCTAATCAGCATCATAACTATTTCTCTCTGTGATACAACTAGATCTATATCTTATAAGTAATACTTTTTATTCTTACCAAATATAGACAATGCAAATCTTAAAGCGTGAAATAGTTCTCATTAACATGTTTTGGGTTTTAAATATAATTGATAATAAAAAACATTGGAAAAAATAAAATAATAATTTTCTCAGTTTCTGATTATGAAGTTCCAAATCCAGATATAGGAATAGTGAGGAATTTAACATTTTTCTTAGCAAACCTTAATTAAGACAATATAATAATTTAAACTTATATGTTGATATTCCATATATAACTTTTTTTCTTTTCATTTGAGCCTGTCATTATAATAAGTTATCACCAAAATATTATTTACATTAGTTTTCTACCATATTACAATTTGTTAATTACTTGTAACACTTGGAATTCAAATTTTTACAATACCTGTTGTTTAGAAGATCTGGTTGCTTTCCAACATAATCTGTAGATGATTCTTTGTTTTCTTTTAAATTTTCAACTAAATCCTCCATATCAATAGAAAGCTGTTGACATTTTGTCATTAATTTTGTAATTGTGGCTCTCATATCTAAAACCTTTTTGGCTCCATTTAGCATATCCGTAGATAAATTTTTGTCATTGCGTAATTTTTCAACCTGAAATTAAGGTAAAATATCTAAACATATAATAAGGAAATAAATGAAAATTATTAACTTATCAACTTCTAACAAAAGTTAGAAAATGATTTTTTTCTCTTAAGTATAATTATTAATTATAAAAGTAAAAGTATTGAAAATTGAAACATAAAAATAGCACCAATTGAATGATAAAAATACTATGTAATCATGCTATTTCTAACAAGGCAGACAAAAAAAATAGTTTACTTTGAAACAATATAACTTTTTCATAAATTTGTACTTCCTGAACAGATTCCCAAACTAATACCATAACAGAAATGAAATTCTTTCAGGAAACACAGAAACAGTCACTCATCCTTTTAACAGTCTGTATTAGAGAAAGCTGCTATAGCCTCATTTGTTGTGAGAAATAAAATAACAGCGTTAAGAAGAAAGCTGAATTTTTGACACCACTACTTAATAAAGGAAAACAGCTTAGAATATTTTTCTCTCTTAAATTGAATTTTATTATTGTGCCCTGCCTTTTAAACAATTAGAGGGAAAACTATCTGCACCTTTTCCAGTGAGGTACATATGTTTTTTTTTTTTTAATTACGCCCGCCATTGTTCTTTCAAACATAAGACGTCTTGCAGTCCAGTATAAAAATGAAGTAGCCTTAGAAGGTGTGAGGGCCTGAAAGCAGTCATTGGAATGGATGTCAAAAAGAGAGGGACAGCTAAAAAGATGCTTCCCCGTCATTGGAGAGGTGTTGCAAAGTACGCAGTCGGGTGAACTGGCCAGGTTGATTTTGTGTAAATGGGCCTGCAAATAGTCATGACCAGTGAGAGTCCTAAAACAGGCAACTCCTTCGGCCCTGGGAAGGAGGGAGAGATGATAGCGTTGTTCCTTATCCAGAAGGCAAGACCAGGATTTTCCTTCAGCCATGTTCCTGAGAGCAAAAACTGAACCATGCCTGATCTTGCCGAAGACCTTTCTTCCAGAACGCAGAAGAGAGTCAATGCACTGTTTGCACTCAAGCTCAAGTTGAGAGGGGTATAAATTATACTCAGAGATGACATGAATCGCAGCCTGAGAATCAACAAAGATAACAATATTTTGTACAGCTGGTTTCATAAATTAGGATGGCAAGAGAAGCGGTGAAGGCCGTAGCAGATTTAGCGTTACCCAGGGTACACCACGAGGAGGCCTGCTACACTACACCCCCTAAGCACTGATTGGTACATATGTGTACCAATCTTCATGAAAATCCTTGTATTATTGCTTGAAAATCTACAGATATGTTAAAAGCAGAAATCGTACAATTGGGCCAACCTCTGAGAGATTGATGCTAAAACTAATCATCACTAGTTCACATGGGGAAGCACATGTGAAGCAAGGATCATTCAATGTCTTGCATTACGTTTTGAATAAGAGCGCCTACAAAATATTAGTCAAATACATGAAAACACTAACCTACAGACAGGTTGTTTCCAAAAGTGTTCAAAATAGATCAGCCCACTTTAATCCGTCACAATGCAAAAATGTTCATGTAACTTCTAGTTTCTTCTACTTAAACGGAAGTAGTCGAATGATGACATTTCTCATCTTTATCATTTCAATCCAGAGCATCCCGAAACTTAAAATTTTTGAGAGGAAAGAAATTTTGAATTTGCCGACAGAAACCCCTAATTTTACGGAAAAACAAAATATGAGAATAGCAGCCTTATTACTTAAAAAGTTTAGTTAAAATGCAATTATAAAATGCATTTTCCGGATTTGTCGAATCATCGGGCAAAATGTTCTGAAAAAGGAAAGTTTTGGGAAGTCTAACTTCCCATGACCTACAATTGGACACCCCTGTTTAACTCCCAGATAAATAACATTTTGTTTTCTAGTCATAAATAAGTATTAATTAAGTTATATAGCATAATATAGCAGAATAACTATATATTTACACATAAAAAATAAGAAACAGAAAGAATCATGGTGACATACAGAAAATTCATTTTTCTACTTTCACTAAGGTAAATAGCAAATAACTCGCCAAGTCAAGTGAAGTACCTATTATGTAAAGATACCAATTTGTTAGTACTTCTCAAACAACTCTTATAACCACGTTCAAAGTAACCTCTATTTTTACAGATCAAGGAAAAAGGAAATTTTTTTTTCAAACATCAATAATAATCTATAACAATTTAATATTAACTCTAAGGGGAAAAAGAACTTACTAAATCCGACCATTTGTTAAATGGGCGAGCATTAATGATTGCTTCCACTTTCTTTTTACTGCATCCAGGTACTCCAGAGAGCTCTTCAACAGATGCTTCTTGAAAAAATTTCAGTACATTACTATGAACAGCTGTCAAATTTTCTTCACAATCACTATCTTCACTATCATAAAAATCTTCATTTCCATACTCTTCATCTTCCTCTGATTCAACTCTTCTATGCTTAGCCTTCGAATTTGAACTTTTATGTGACATACCTTTTGATTTAATGACGGATTTATCTGCAAAACCTTTAGAAGTTGAAATTGGAGTAACAGTCAAGGATTTGCTCACAGGTGTAATACTTATTACCTTATTACTAATAGAAGAGTGATTTTTAGTCAGTGCATTTAATGTATTATTTATCGAATCGTTACTCGCAATTTCCGATTTTCTATTTTTATCAGTTGCAGTGACACTAAGGGAATTATTTGATGTGATTCGAACAACATGAGCCGACATTTTTCCTTTTGAATTTACATTGCTTTGAGCTGAAGTATTTGAATTCTCAGATTTTAAATTAGTATCAGAAACTTTTTTTACGTTTCCATTTGAAGACATTTCAGATGCTTTGGTGTCATTCTGGGATCTTTCAGATGAATTGGAAACTTGAACTTTACTGATAACCAGCCATTTGGGCAAATTCAATAAATTGTTTGGCGACTCAGGCTCGGGTGACCTATCTTTGCCTGAATTAGCACTTTGTGCAGGTTTAATCGATATAGAAAGAGAAGAAGAAGTATTAGAATTTGATTTAGTAGCAATTGTTCCATGATGCTGAGATTGCACTAATTTTTGAGGATTTGGCTGTTGAGATTGCGTTGATTTCTGACCGTTAGAGTCTGAATTCGGCTTCTGAATATTTGATTGTGTGGTTGACGCTGATTTTGGCAAAACATTGAGTTGAGAAGCTACAGGTTTCTTAGCACTAGTCACTTCAGGAATCACGGTCTTCTGTGTACTGCTACCTTGAGAGTCTGATACATTAGAAGAGCTATGATTTGACATAATTTCATCTTCACTTTCAGATGAAAGTAATCTCTGCCTTTTGTGTCTCATTCTTTGCTTTTCAAGTACTGAATCATTTTTGGATGCATTAAAAACATGATTGAAATTTCCATTTTCTTCATCGCTACTATCCAATACTATTTCCTCAGCAGCATTTATATCATTCTCAGAATGAGGAGTAGGGTTTGTATCATTTTCACTTTTTGACGAATTTACCGAGTCCATTTGAGCATTAGAAAGGGATCGCTTTTTTGTTGTACGCAGTGGTTTAATTCGTGCAGTTGCCATAGCTTTCTCCAAGTCCCATTGACATTCCACTAAAATGTCTTGTGCTTCCTATAAATATGAAAACTTTGATTCAATACAACTATCAAAATCTATACATTAATAGTGAAAAAATGTTTTTGATACATAAAATGCTAACAACTTCCTAATATCAAGAGCCTCTGATCATTAAGATTAAATGCCATAAGTTCGGGCAAGGCTTCACTAGATAGCGTTTTATACAGACTGTATCATTACTCAGAACATCAATGGTAAAGATTTGCCCGCTAGAGAACGCTGAACAAGGACCACCCAAATGTTTGTTTACATTTATTAGCATATTGTTTCTGCTGTAAAAAGTGATGTTTATCCTATTTTTAAGGGTTAAAAAATATTGATATAGTTAACTGAAGTAGAGTACACAATGAATTGATGCCGAAGGCCTTATTAGTACTGCTTTTTAGGGGAAATAAATTCCCCTTTCAGGTAAAGTTGGTCACAACTTATGATTCAGTCATACGACATTCATTCATCTGTTTACTTTCTTCGAATTAACAACATGTAGCAATGGCGTTCAATTTTGACATCTCTGCATTAATAAAATATATGCTTAAATTCACTGACGATAAATTAAACATGTAGCAATGAAATAATATTGTTCTAATTTACTATTTTGTTTCATTATTGTTGCTCACACGATCTTAATTACTACGCAAAAGTTCAGATGTTCATTTTGATGGTGTTGAGGCATCAGAGCGATAAATGGCGAACCTATTCGTCAAGACATCTCATTTTTTCATTTTGATGCCTCAGAATGAAATGTACTGTAATGAAGCAATGGTGTACAACGGAAAGACGATTGACAACAAAACATATTAACGAAATGAGCATATATAATAGCTGGGTACTAAAAAGCAATATAAGTACGAAAAAAATAAACAAAACTACAATATTGCGGCGACCAACTTTATCATGGCGAACTGTGGACTGAATTTTAAAAAGTTCTATGGCAACCCGCTGGTAGTATTGGCTCGCTTAGCGAATAGATTTCGCCATTTATCGTTCTGCGGTGCCAGTGTCGTTTCATAGTTAATTAATAATTAAAATCAATTAAAATGAAAAATAATTTGCTAACTAATTAAAATAAGTCGTTAAAATGCAAAATAAACCAACAAATAAAACAAGCTATTAAATAGCGTTTAAATATACTAAAATAGAATTGAATGCCAAATTGTAAAATGGTCGCCAACAAATTAACTTTTAATTTTGTCTTTTATTATCTGATTTGTATATAATGATGGTTACCATAAAATTCGATAGATGTCGCTGGACAAAGATAACCGTTTTTATCCCACGGATTTTGATCAAATGAAACAGCCTGTATAAAACACTATGTAGTGAAGCCTTGTTTCGGGACGTTGAAAAAGTAAAAAGAGACAGGACACCCTGAGTATTTTGAAATCCGTGTGCTGAGATAACGAGGTTTGAATGTATAAGAATTGAATATGCACTTGAAAAATAAAAGAAAATAAAACAACATAAAAAGGTAAATTTTGCAGGGAAACTGAGTACATGCGTTTTGGGGTTTCGGGAACCTCTTTTTCAATGCAAAAAAAAAGTTAGCTTTTGGATGTAAAGACATCTGATAAAAGCCAAAATTAACAGGATATCTTTACACCAAAAAGCTCATTTTTTTACATTGTAAAAGGGGTTCTTTGAATCTTCAGAAACACGTCCATATAGTTTTCCTCCAAATTTTTTTCTTTTTAAGTTGTTTTATTTTCTTTTACCTATAGATAAATAATACGATTGATTCTTGTTATAAAAAGAAATCAAGGATATTATTAATACTTAAAGCAAATGAGAAACAAACAAAGAAAGGGTTTGCACGTTTTGCGGAAGATGGTAAAAGAAAGTTCTTGTAAAAATACCATCTTGCCACTTTTCGCCAAAGTGGCAAAATTAGTCGGCTTTATTTACAGGAATGTTACTCATTTTTTACACATTTTTTATTTAAAAGTTTTTTTAACTGTTTTTACTTAAACCATTCAATGCATCATTGTAACTATGCTTAGTAAAATACTTTGTTGGTGAATACAATGAATGTAGAATGAAGGGGAGGGAAAAAAAGAAATGTAAATTATATAAATGAATCAATGGGCTTTGGTTTACCAACTTTTAACTATTATTTAACACTCAGAACAAGGGACATAGCGAAGAGAGATTGGGGGCCAATACACAAAAGTCCTTTGTTTTAACAAATATTACCAATGTATTAATCCTTAGGATTAATTTAAAAAAAAACGAAACTGTACTGTAGGTTCTATAAGAAAATTCTAAAAACACGAATTTTATTTACCATTATATCAGCTCCTGGGAATGCATCCAGCAATTTTCTTAGATTTGTTTCTTTTTCGCAGAACACCTCATAATCATCCATGACGGCTGGTTTTTGATGTCCTTGATTCAAATCACAATTTTCATCTGAAGTATTAGAGGCACTATTATTTGGCTTTGGTACTACAACTTCTGAAGATTTTTTTGAAGCTCTGCTGTATGTTTTTATTGCTGGCTTACTTGCTGATGAAGAATTATTTACTGAAAACGTATTGGCGGTAATATCATCAAGATGTTTCAAAAGATCAGTTAAATACTGCAATCTGATTCTATAGCTTTTGTCAGAAGCTGATGCAAGTTTTTCTTCTTTTACATCAGAAGCCCAACGAGAAGAGAGAGAAGTCGATTGTGAAGCTATTTCTTTCAATTTTTTACTTTCGTCGAATGTCAATTGCAAAAGCAAATTGTCACAAGCAAAATTATTTTTTATTGTATGACGAACTTTAGACTTAATGTGCTGAATGAGTGAAAATGAATCACTTGTGCATTTATATTCACGATAGCTTAATGGATTATAAGCGGACACAGGAGGAGCAATGCCAGAAGTAACTCTGCAATGAAAATATACAATTAGACAATTACAAGAACATACAGACTCTTGAAAACCTTCTTGAAACAAATGCAAAGATAATCAATACCAAACTACATCAAACCATTTACCAAAAAATACTCAGCAAATACACTATTCTGTAAAATTTATTTTATTTATTAACCATTTCATTTTTGACAACCAGCTTCAAACATGTAATGCAAACATTTGATCATACAAGACAGTTTAAAACTAATGTGAGCAAAAGTACAGTAGCCCTTACTACAAACTAAACTCATAAAAAAAAAAAAAAAAAAAGAATTTATGGCAAATAAAAGAACAAATCTGACTTACCCCCCTCTTTGCGACTTTTTCTTGTTGGCGCCAAAAAATCATCGCCAAGACTTCGATGTACGACAAAAAACATCGTACACTATTCTTAGCGATGCTCTTTTGGCACCAACAGAAAAATTCAGATTGACATAAAAAATGCACAACACTATTATAGTCGAAAAGGAAACATCAAAAATCCTCAATTTCAACAAATGAAGAATAAAAACGTTTTTCAGATAACAGTGATTTCTCACGTATACGAAAGTCAGCACAGTAAAAAATAACACTCAATACTATACTGCAAAGTTATTGCAAATATACGCTTCAAAATCAACAAAACAACCCAACAAAAACATTGTTGGTAATTTTGTTTAATTAGTAACATTTACACAAGCAAATATTACTAAACAATAAAGATTCTGAACCTTATTTTACCTAAAATATCTATGGTTCATAATAAAACAACGTACTACAACTGCATGAAATGCAGCGAATAAGCGCTGCAATAATACTACTGTGTAGATACATTTGCAGAAAAATAACACTATTTGTTTTTAAAGTAGCAAAGATTCCTTATTTCTATAGTAGTATAGTAAATAAAAACTAGCCAACAACAAAATCAATAACTTTCCAAACATATGTCGCACTAAAAGATTTTGTCAACGTAAAGTCAAAACAATTTAAAAAGTTCCTCAAATTTCGATATATGAATAGTAAAAACGTCTCCTAAGTACGTCGCAAACAACCATCAATTAATTTTCTATCATGTTTCAAAATTGCTTATAAAATTTTCCATAAAATGACGCTTCATATTTTTCAAAAGTACCGGTGGTGGCTTATTTTAGTTATTCAGTACATAAAATTAACACTTTTATAAATAAAAACGCTATAAAAATATTATTAAACTACACAAAGGTATTTTTCCATATGTTGCTAAGGAAATAAATAAGTAGCATAAAGTACGGGGTTTCGTTCAATTTGCAAGATTTAAGTAAAAATGAACCTCAATATTTCATGTTATCAATTTTTGAACAAAACAGCCAAATATGAACTCACCTTCGTATTGCTTGAGATGTGCCGATACAACAGATGACAACTGCTAATTACGACACATACTGACACAACACTAAATAGTTCATTTCCCTACTTCCAAAGCACAAAGATTTCACTTCCTACAACACATAACAGCGAAAATGCCGCTAATCGAGCACTCAAAAAATGGCGCACTTTCTAACAGTTATTAACACCCCTCATTCACTTAACACTTACAAACACTCATATTTTCTTAGGCTACAACACACAATAGCGAAAATACCGCTAATCTAGCACTCAAAAAAATTGAGCGCTTTCTAACAGTTGTTAACACCCACCATTCACTTAAAACTTGCAAACACTCATATTTTCTTAGGCGCCAATACGAACAGACAACTACTGTAAATAGTTTTGAAAAAAAAAAAAAAAACAGTAATACGTTTTTCTTTAGATACAACGCGAAAAAAATAAAAAGCAACACCCCTTCCAATTTTCCGCACCACAACACAAACAAGTGAAAAGTGGACGTAGTTTGAAGGGTTTGCCAGTTACCATAGCTCATTCCAAAATCATCCAATAAAAGTCATCATTGTACCATACACAAAAAAATGTATCGCCGTATGATTGGCGATTTTTTTTTCAAAATATCGCCAAGAGGGGGGGTAAAAATCAGATTTGTTTTCCATATGGTATAGAGGTATGAAAAAAAGCCCAAAAAGGAAAAGTTTACCTGCTCCACTTATTTTTCTGAGATACATGCCCTCAAAAGTTTGTTCCGCCACGTCAAAAATACTAAAAAAAAGTGATGTTATTTTAATCATTTTTTTTATAAAAAAAATCGTTACTCATGCAAAAATAAAAAGTGTTAGATATCTATGGAAAAACTAGTTTACTCCAGGGCATTCTGAAAAAAAAAAATACTAGAAACGTTTCATTATGAAAAATTGCCAAGGTTACAGGGCTCTTTTGAAGTTGTCCACCACAAAAAAACTTGATTTTTGCAGATTTTGCTAAAAATTTCAGGCATTTATTACAAAAAAAAGGCAAAACAAAAAACCAAAGGTTTTTCTCACTTTTCTGGTAGTGTTACAGGTCCTCCCTGTAAAATTGCTACGCAATAAAATTTTTTTGGGTTTTCTCACTCCTTCTTGGAAATATTTTTAGCTTAAAAGATAAGCCGTAAGGCAAAAAAAATGCGTTTTTTGGCCATCTTGGCAAGCCATTTTTTCTCATAAAAGGGGGAGCAGTAGAAAAACTTTAATTTTTTTTTTAAAAAACAAGCCACTGATATGTTTAGCTATTCACAGGAAAAAAGAGTTTTACTTTTGGTTATTTTCTCCCATTAAGAGATATTCCTGCTGGACAGTATATGCATGTTTTTTCACGACGGACCATATGCTTTTTGTTTCCCCCTCTCATGGACTTAAAAATTAATTAAACCAAAAAAAAATAATGATATATTTTATTATTAGCTGTATTATCTACCCAATATGTCATGAAAATTTAATTTATTAAAATCATTGAAACAATAAATTAGATAATTGATGAAAAAACAAGAAAAAAAGTATTTTCTCTGATGCCTGAGGCATTATGCATTCATAAATTATAAAAGCACTAAAATACTTTTCTTGAGAAATTTAATTAAACATAAAATGAGCTCTAAAATATCTATATTATAAAGCAATACCCAATCTTGTGATTGGGATTACTCCTGTTTTTTAATTGAAAGAATTTTCTTGAATATCACATGAATGTCAGGAAAAATAAATGAGGTCTTTTTTCGTTTGATGTAGGATATTTTTAGGGACAAAATTTTCATTTGATGGGCTTACTAAACTGAGGCATGGTGATAAAAGAGCTATTAATTTTCAGCAATCGAATTTCCATTTTTACCTTATTAAACAGTTAAAATATTTTACAAAAATAATTAAATAAAATAATTTTAATATAAAAAGCCATGCTTGAAGAAATTAAAAAATTAGTGCAAAACTAATTTTATTCCCATACTGATCTTTACAAAAATTGGACATGCGTTGAGCACTGATAAGAAAACTGACAAGAA
Source organism: Uloborus plumipes (assembly GCA_038373865.1). Taxonomy (NCBI): domain Eukaryota; kingdom Metazoa; phylum Arthropoda; class Arachnida; order Araneae; family Uloboridae; genus Uloborus; species Uloborus plumipes. Next base: position 15,720 of record JAXGGA010014175.1, on the reverse strand, counting down.
AAAAAAGTTTTACTCACTAAAAAATATTAGTTTCACAGATTACTATAAAAGCATACATTCTATTTTTCCACAAAAAATAATACTGCAAACAAAAGAAACAAAGGGTATCCTCCTGTTTTATAGCCATCAATCAGGAAACATCCAAATCACAAAGATTGGGTATTTGCCTATGAGATAAAATATTCGAAAGCTCCTTTATTTTTAATTGATTTTTTCAAGAAAATTTCTTTAGTAACCTACCCCTTTTATACCCTTGTTTCTTTGTTTGCAGTATTATTTTTGTAGAAAAATAAAAATGTTACGCTTTTATTGCATCTGTGAAACTAGTATTTTTAGTGAGTAAAACTTATTCTTGTCAGTTTCTTATCAGAGCTCAAAACACATGTCAGTTTTTGTAAAAGATCAGTATGGGAATAAAATTAGTTTGCACTCGTTTTTAATTTCTTCAAAGCATGGCTTTATATTAAAATTATTTATTTAATTTATTTTTATAAAATATTTTAAACTGTTAATAAGGTAAAAATGGAAATTCGATGCTGAAAATTAATAGCTCTTTTATCACCATTGCTCAGATTAGTAGGCCCATCAAAATGAAAATTTTGTCATAAAAGTATCCTACATCAAAACAAAAAAAAGACCTCATTTATTTTTTCCTGATATTCATGTGATATTCAAGAAAATTCTTCAATTAAAAAAACAGGGAGTATCCCAATCAACAAGATTGGGTATTGCTTATAATATAAAAATATTTTAGAGCTCATTTTATGTTAATTAATTTTCTCAAGAAAAGTATTTAGCGCTTTTATAATTATGAATGCATAATAGGACTGTCCCAAAAATTGTATGGTGAAAAAAAAAAAATTTTTGGAATTTTGAAACTGGCATACCATGCATTATTGTGACATTTTGGTATAAAATAAAACTATCTTGCCAAAAATTTTAAAGCTATTTTGAAGATTATTAAGTGGACAGCTCAAACACCATTTAAAATATTTTAAAAAAAACCTAATTTTATTGAGTAATTATTTTTTTTTTTTCCAAAGTTTTTTATGAAAATTTTACTCAATACAAAAAATCATTTTCTATCAATACTTTTTCTTTTTAAACAATATAGCAATAATTACATTCTCAAATACCACTTTTTGCTAAAATTACTTTAAAAAAAATTTTTAAACACCAATGCTGCTTATTTTTCGTAATGTTCCAATGTTTTGAAAATGAAGCTCAATGTTGCTCGTTCATTAATAATGTTGCAAATTTAAACCAACATGGCTAATTTAATTGCTTCTCTGTAGCACAATCATTTACTAATTTCAATACAGACAGGCCACGTCTTTAAGGGGGGGCTGGGGGGTCAATTGCCCTCCCCCCTCCCGACTTTGAGAACTCAATGTATTTACATTTAAGTGGGCATTAGTTTTTGTTGTTTTCTCGGTAAAATTGTATTGTGCTCTTTATCCATTGCCTCCCCCGGGAAAAACTTGAAAATTAAACGAGGTACTGGAATGCCGGACAACTATTCCTTAGCATGATATGTATTTATTTCTTCCAGCCCAAGTACGAACATCAACTTACGAAAATTATTATCCAGTTTCATTACTGCTGAATCTAAATCCGTTCTTTCACAAAATATGTTAATGTTATCCTGAAAAGATTAGTCTTTTAAGACCCTTTTTGTTTTTGGACACTATAAAGCTTTTACTATGGCAGCTTTTTCCTTTGGAGGCACGCGATCTGTAAAAAAAGCTAATCATACCAAATCCTCACTTAGCTATCAAAGTTTCATTTAATGAGTGCTCTAAGAGCCACTTCACTATCAATTTCTGAGTATAGCTCTAGTATTTGTAGAAGATGTAAGTCATTATGAGGCACATTGCAGCTACTGGGGGTACTGAGCCACAATTTCGCATAGATTGTTGTCACGAACAGAATTCTTTTTAATGCTAAAATCTCATAAGATGCTAATTTGTATTCCTCGTGAAAACACAAATTCTTCAAGCAGTAAACTCCTTTTGCCATCCATCTTGCCCTGTCATAGGCACCTGGGAATTAACCATACAACCAGGAACATGATCTGCATCACCAAGAGTATACAAATACAAATACAAAGACCAGCAACAACCTCTGGGCCCAACAGGGCTGGTCCTAGTCAAATTATAGACCCCAATGAAGATCAATGGCCCTCTTAAAACTATCTACTCCCTTGCTCCTTACCGCCTCTTCCGGTAAACTATTCCAAATTCCCACTACTCTGCTAAAATAGTAATTTTTCCGAATTTCCAGGTTAGCCTGAGATTTAAACAGCTTATAACAATGATCCATTGTCCTGTTTTTCGTGCAAAAATTTAACCCTATAACATCTTTCATTTTGATAAATTTAAACAACTGAATCATGTCCCCCCTGGTTCTCCTTTGCTCAAGACTATACATGTTAAGCATTCTAAGTCTGGAATCATAGTCTAAATTAGAAAATCCATTCACTAACCTTGTAGCCCTCCTTTGTACCCTTTGGTGTTAGTTTGAAAAACTCGAATCACTATAACAAAAGTGCTTGCTTTTGATTCAATGTCCAATCTTGATGCAGCCTCAATTGAAGACTCAAATAATATACTTTGTTGTTCTCCTGTTTTTGCTTTCTCTTCTTGATTTCTCTTATTACCTTTTCTTGCTAGTTTTTGAAATGTCAGTTTTCGCCTCCCATAAAATTCATCCTTTTCCCTACTTGGTCCTGAAGGAACTTCCAATCTTCAGGCATTTTAATGGTATATTCACTGTTTGCCTGCATAAGAAATATCAAACATTTTTTCTTCATTTCTTCATTGAACTCCTTTTCGATTTGTCATTGCCTCTTGGATGCCCTCCTATGTTTTTTTTAAATACATTTTGGCATATTTTTCATAGATCATTTTCAGTTTGGTCACAAAATTTGGTTTTTGTGTTGTCGGTAAGCATCTTTCTGATAATGTTAATTTCCTAATCTTTAAATCATGAAATAGCCGGCCCATTGCTTCACCATTTGTTGGTAATTGGTTGTTATTATGTATATCAAGAACTGAAACAAGTTGTTCTATCAGCTATATTACAGTGTGGATATGATATTGTGAAAACTACTTTTGAATTCTCATACCACTTATTGGAAAATTAATATAAAGTTAATGTACTGTTATTTAACTATAGGAAATATTCATTAAAATTAAACTTACTTCTGAAAAATTTAGAAAATTAAAACTAAATCAAAAATGAATATAATGTAAGCTTTAGTTTTTATATAAAATGTTGACACACAATTTTAAAGTTAGAGCTACAGTAAGTCGAGAACAAAATGGCAGTGTTCCGTTTACCTAAAATGGCGATTAAAAATTACAGTTTCAGAGTTCTGAAAACACTGAAATTAACAATAACTGATAAAATTTAATATAGAAAACATTCTGCTTTAAACTATATTATGCTTAAAATGTACAAATTAATGAATAAACAATAAAAAAAAATCTTTAAATATTTGTTGCATCATGCATATTTTGTACCGAAAATAGGGCATAAAATTGATTTTGGGTGCTCATGAGAGGTCTGTTAATCTTGAAATATTTGGCTAAAATTTTTACCACACCTTTAAAATGGCATTTGGCACAACTTGAGTGGGTATGCACATTGATTTTTGAAAATTATTTTTTTTGGGACAGTCTAATGCATAATGCTCAGGCATCAGAGAAATACTTTTTCTTGTTTTCATCAATTATCTAATTTATTGTTCAATGATTTAATAAATTAAATTTCATGACATATTGGGTAGATAATACAGCTAATAATAAATATATCATTATTTTTTGGTTTAATTATTTTTAAGTCCATGAGAGGGGGAACAAAAGCATATGGTCGTCGTGAAAAACATGCATATACTGTCAGCAGAATATCTCTTAATGGGAGAAATAACCAAAAGTAAACTCTTTTCCTATGAATAGCTAACATATCAGTGGCTTGTTTTAAAAAAAAATTAAAGTTTCTACTGCTCCCCCTTTATGAGAAAAATGGCTGCCAAGATGGCCAAAAACGCATTTTTTGCCTTACAGCTTATCTTTAAGCTAAAATATTTCCAAGAAGGAGTGAGAAACCCAAAAAATTTATTGCGTAGCAATTTACAGGGAGGACCTGTACACTACCAGAAAGTGAGAAAACCTTTGGTTTTGTTTGCCTTTTTTCGTAATAAATGCCTGAATTTTAGCAAAATCTGCAAAATCAAGTTTTTGTGGTGACAACTTCAAAGAGCCCTGTACCTTGGCAATTTTCATTATGAACGTTCTAGTATTTCTTTTCAGAATGCCTGGAGTAACTAGTTTCCATAGATATCTAACACTTTTATTTTGCATGAGTACGATTTTTTATAAAAAATGATTAAATAACATCACTTTTTTAGTATTTTGACGTGGCGGACAAACTTTGAGGGCATGTATCTCAGAAAATAAGTGGAGCAGGTAACTTTCCTTTTGGGCTTTTTCATACCTCTATACCATCAATCTGTGTACCAAATTTAAAAAAAATCCGAGTCGGTCGTGCGACCAACTTTTTTTTTTCTTCGGTGATTTGGTATGGAATCGCTCATATATAAAATCAATTTTCGATGATATCATAGCTTGTGAGGCAAATGCTCTACTGCAAAATTAGGCTGCTGATAATTTGACTTATGAAGCCGGGTTTTTAATATTTGTCTGGGACTGCTTAAAATTTAATGAAAATTATATAATTCACAACTTACTCCACTGTTTTCATTTAACTCCAAGAGTATTTTTCGTGACTGAAGTGAAGACAACTGTCAATCTCTTACATGTGCTTTATTATTTACACTTTTCAAAGTAATTCTATTTATTTTAGGTTTCTGCTTTATTTTGTTCATAGCTTTATTAGTTTTTTATCGCTAAAATTAATTTTGTTTTTGAGCAATAAATTTTCATTTGATATTTTATTTTCTTGAATTATTTCTGACAAAAGTTTTTGTAATTTGCTAATGTACATTTTTCACTTTCGCTAATAAGAAGTAAACTATGTTTATGCCATTTTTCTACCGGGTTTCTCTATATAAATTTAACATACACGAAAAACTGTTAAATGTACAATGTTAAATGTATGATGAAAAACTAAAACATGTTGCTCCACAGTTATTCACATGAAGTTAGTAATTTACTTCTTGAAATTTCTATTGTATCAATTATTTGCAGCACATAAAAGGATGTTCTTTTTGTGTCTAATTTCACACAGAACACACTAATCATGACTGAAAAACTTACGCATATACATATTATTCACTCTTCAGTAATTCATACAACTTTTTTTAATTTACTTCTTCAAGTTTCTACTTATCATTTCTTTGCATTATTTAAAAAGTTAATGCTCTTTTTGTTTCTAACTTCACACATTTGATTAACATTTTCGAAAATATTCTAAGCAAAGACTTTTAGAGGGAAGACAGTCTTCGATATTCAATAACCAAAACCAATAGAAAATAGATTTAATGAATTGAATCTTTAATGTGAAATGAGTGGATAATTAAATACATACTTTGTGCTAGAACTGGTTGTAGTTGAAGTGGATTCAATAGGTTCTGAAAATAAAGTCTGAATGAAAATAAAGAAACAATAACATTCAGGGCCTAATCAAGCCAAGGTACACCAAGAGCCGTCTAGAATTTAGTACTCTCTCGCAAGAAGAAATGCTTTTTCAAAATAGTAATTAAGATAAGGAAGAAAAAAAATAACCTATTTTGGTGCCCAAGCTCACAGACCTGCCAAACCGTGCATTAATCAGGCCCTGATATTTTTCAACTGAAAAAATTAAAACAATATAAACAAGTGAACGAAAATGTTTTCAAATACTTCAATACAAAGATGAAAGAAATTGCCTTTATTTTTCTCTCATTTGAGTAATAAACTTATATTCATGTACTGCACATGCATACAAGGATAGAATAGGCAATTCCAAAAAAAAGACAACTATTAGATTAAAGTTAGAAAAGTAATAACAGTCAAAATTGATATTCTGAATGCCCTAGCTAAGGAGAAGAAAAACCACATCAAAAATTAACAATGAGGCAAAAGACGGCATGAGAAGACTTAAGGGTTCTTTTTACTGTGATTGCAGATTTCAATAATAAATTTTTTCATTTATTGATTTTATGCATCAATTTTAGCAAAATACTTTGGAATAAAGTGATTTTAAATATATATTTATTTACTCAGGTTCCAAAAGCCATGGAATACATTCAGAGGTATTGATTCACTTGGAAGACTTTGCGACGAGGAACATTTTTAACATCCCCTAGTCACCATTAATGAAGATGATAGATCTTTGATCGGCTAGGATCGAGCTCGAGACTCTCCGGCTGCAAGTTCAACGCCTTACGACCAGGCCACCATGACCCATAGCAATGGGATACTGAGATACCTGCAGGTGTGATTTGAGTTCATAAAAAAATACCTGAAAGTTTTAAAGAAAAAGTGTGTGGGTGGCTTTGAGTGCTTTTTTAAAACCAAGGCCCTTATTACTTAAAAGCACACCTAATTTTATAATTATACATGCATAATAATTAATTTCCTGTAAACTAACACATTTTGTACGTTCAAATAGATTTTAGTTAAAATATTGTACATACATTTAATTAAATTGTAAATGAGTAAAAAAATTACTTTTGAGCTGGTGATGAGCAATTATCCCCAAAAAAAATATTTTAAGGAGAAAAGCAAAAGTCTAACAGAATTACTGTTTGTTGTGCAAAAGCATTTATAAAGTAATGAAAGTTGCATTTGCTACATTTTGTTGCATTTCATTTATTTGTCTCCTAACTAAGGGTATAAGCATAAAAAGTTCAAAAGTGAAAAAAATTTGATTCTCATATCGGATGCAAATAAAATAATTTAGTAAGGTAAAAATCAATTAGCATTTTCATCTTAACCTTTCAATTTGATGAATATTATTAATATTTATCGGTATAATCATTGATTATTCAAAAAAGAAAAAAAAATCTGGAGGTGGGAAGATAAAAGCATAATTTAAAATATTTTATTTCCGGTATTTTCGAACATGAAAATAACAGAATCGATCATGAAAATACCGGAAATCCGGTAAAATACCAGAACACAATCACCCCTGTACCTGGTAATATTTAGTTCCATAACCTTTTGCCTAGCAAAGTACACTCAACATGATCAGACACAGCAGGCAGTTGAAAGATCCTTGAAATTACTTTAAACCATGTGGGCTTACCAGCTGTCTGTAATTGAGAAATGCTGGATGCTGAATTTTGTGCAGAGTTAGTAATTTTGCGCATTTTACTAATGCTAAGACCAGGATGCAAGAAAAAATTCCACAAAAAACCATATTACCCGCATTAACCGGCATACCGTAACATTGGAGGGTCACCAAATTGTCAACAACCCTTGCCTGGTCCTTTCCAGCATGCTGGAAAAACCCGAGGTTAGGAAAAAATAATTTAATACTATAACAAATATGGTATGTTCAACTTAAAAATAATATAAGCTCTATACTGATGTGCCAAGCACAGAAGTCTTACTTGTGCTTATTATCCAAATTGAATTATTGTCACCATGTGGTTCTTTGTAACATATAAGACCTAAATGGTTTTATGGTCATTTGGGTACAGCAAATAAAGAAAAATTATAATTTGTCTTTCTAAAAGATAAAAAGAATAAAATTTTAAGATTCTTCTAGGCTTGAGTTACAAGTCAAAAAAGAAAAAAATAACGTAACATTACAGAGATTTATACAGGGTGGTCCTAAACTCATGGTACAAACTTTTAGGGTAGGTCAAGGGCATTGTAACAATGACTTTTTGTATAGGAATGTATAGTCGCAAGTGACGCGGTGAGTCGTAAACAAGAGAAATAAAAGGAAAGAAAAATGGAGGGATCAGTTGGTATCATTGCCAGTAGAGGGCAGTAGATGTCCAGCCGCTGTTGAATATGATGCATCGCAATGAGGAAAAGCGCCATTCTCAATTGTGCTGCCGTAGAAGATGGGTGACTTCACGAATTCAGAAAAAGCAGACATGCATTACATGTACGGTCGTGCAAATGGTAACGGCAGAGCTGCGTTACGAATGTATCGCGAGGAGTATCCTGATCGCCGAATGCCGGATCACAGAATTTTTCAACGGTTGCATCGTCAACTTTGTGAAACAGGTGGCTTCGGCGTCAACAGACATGACACTGGTCGATTAAGAGCTGTACGCACTCCAAGGCTGGAAGAAACCATCTTGAACATTGTGGCTGATAGACCAGAGTCAAGCACAAGAACTGTTGCACATAACGTAGGTGTGAGTCATCAGACTGTAGGCAGAGTGTTAAGCGAAAATCGCTTACACCCCTTCCATTTTCAGAAAGTACAAGCATTGAATCCCGCAGATTATCCTCTCCGCGTGAACTTCTGCCAGTGGATGATGCAGAAATGCGCATTGCAGCCGGATTTCGTAGATCATGTGCTATTTACAGATGAAGCCACATTTTCACGCGAGGGTGTCTTTAATGCGCACAATTCCCATGTGTGGGCAACCGATAATCCACATGCAACGCGTCCACATGCGTTTCAACAACGTTTCTGTATTAATGTGTGGGCTGGTATTGTGCACGACTTTTTGATTGGCCCATACTTGCTACCCACGCGACTAAGTGGCGAAAGCTATCTTATTTTTCTGAAGGAAGTGTTACCACAACTGCTGCATGATGTTCCGATCGCCATTCGTAACCGCATGTGGTTTCAGCACGATGGGGCGCCAGCACACTTCAGCATTAATGTTCGGAATTATCTGAATACCACGTTTGGTGCTCAATGGATTGGGCGTGGTGGACCAGTCCCTTGGCCGCCCCGATCTCCCGATTTATCGAGCCTCGATTACTTTTTCTGGGGACATTTAAAGAATCTTGTTTATGAGACTCCAGTTGACTCAGATGAGGATCTCGTCGCTCGCATATCTGTAGCTGCTGCAAGTGTGCGTGAAATGCCAGGCATCTTTGAACGTGTACGCCAATCGCTCCACCGACGCTGTCAAGCATGTATCGCTACTGGTGGACGCAATTTTGAACACTTAATGTAAATATGACAATTGTCAACAACGCTTTGAATAAAATCTTTGTTTTTCCTTTCGGCTGTCATTTCCCCTGTTTACGCCTCACCACGTCACTTGCGACTATACATTCCTATACAAAAAGTCATTGTTACAATGCCCTTGACCTACCCTAAAAGTTTGTACCATGAGTTTAGGACCACCCTGTATAATACTTATACTTATAATAAATATTTAGAGACATGTTAGAAACTACTAGACTGAGCTCAAAATGACAAATTTTAACGACTTGTGCAGCTGTCACACAACTACGGAAAAAATCTAACAAAATTATCTAAGCTATTTAATTCAAATTAAAATAATGCAAATTAAACAAAAACAATTAATATAAATAAAAACAAATAAAAATTGCTTTCTTTTTTACAATAATATTTACCATTCATGTTAATTTCATCTTTAAATCCAACACTAATAGTTAACTATAAATTTCATTATTGTTTACTCCAGACAAATTTTGATCAAATTTCGATGTCAAGGCAATTTTATATTGGTAAATTGTTCAAAATTATTTCAATGAATAAATATAATTTTATCATTTGCTGTTTGTGTCAAGGTTTGCAATTTTATCTTGGTTGTTGCATAATTGTGACTTATATTACGATACATATGTTCAAAATATATCTTTTACTATCATGATACGGTTTGATATGTTTGATATTTATTTTTGGAACTATAATGTTTACAATCTGAAAGTTATAGTTATCAATGTTAGAAAAAATTTTATACCTTATTTATAAAATGATTGTTTCATTCATTAATATAATTTAATTATAATAATGTAAAAACATTGAGTATATAATAAGTTTTTTAGAGCTGGATATATACACAGTTAAAAAAGCAATTAGCAAAATTAATCAAATAATATGGTATTTTTTAAATGCTTAACTATCACATTTCACAATTGTAATTATCATTCATACACAACTATTTAAAATATACAATTTTTACATGAAATATATATAGATTAATCAAATGAAAGAAACATCAATTTTACATTGAATTGTGATAACTAATCCTAAAATAAGCAACCGTGTGATTGGAGCATGAAGTCACTAGATGAAGAATTTACTTTGTATACTAACTGAAAATATTGTTTGTATTTCAAGACATCTTTTATTTTGATTTAATTTGGAAAAATATATTTTTAAACCCTGATGATATACTAACCAACCCAATACCATCCATTCAAGTTGATGCCCCTACTGTAACTGTAGATGAAGCTCCATTACATGTATTCTAGAGATGCAGGAAAAGTAACAGAAAGGCTAACTGCTGATGTTGGGGAGAAAAAGCCTCAATTTCTGAGTAAAATTTATTTTTACTTTATATCTATTTTTATGAACAGAAAATCTTTCATAAATTTTTCAACAAGTGAATCAATACTCAAACTAAATTGATAACTTTACTGTATCATTACATATAATTGTGTACCATTAGAAAAATGGCGGAACATCATATTTTTGGAGATAAAACATATTGAACATTCAAATATAATAACTAATATTAATCAATTTTATGAAAGATATTTGATTAAATAACCTTGTGATAAATAACCTTGTGATGAATTGGGTAATGTTGATGATGATGGAGTATTATTAGGCTGGTATCTTTTTTTATTTTGAAATCTAAAACTTCTTAAACTTGACATTGATCTGGAAGAACTTTCATCAGAATCACAACTACCTGGCATCTTGAGATATAAACAACGCTGTCAACAACTCTTTTACACACTAAAGAAATAACAAAAAAATAATCTTTAAAATGAAATGCTATAAAAATTAAATACGTTACAATGTAACATGTAAAAACTCTTGAAATTATTTTCAGTAATTGTAGAAAGTTTTAGTTTTGGTGATTCTGCTTCTTTTTTTTTCCTTGAAATTATACTAAGTGTAGATAAATTGCTCAAATGCACATAACTTGTTGCAGAAAAATTTGATTGAGAGAACAAAACATTACAAGATACTGGTTTCCTTCAAACGTGCTTTGGAGAAACTTAACTGCACAATGGATAATATTGCACCAAAGCACAGATTTTGTCATCAAATTTTGTTCTTTTTGTTTTCAATCATAAGTTACTTGGAAGCCTTAATAATCATTTTTAATAGGTTTGAGTTTTGTACCATTGTTTTGTTAAGCTCAAAAATACTTTTATTTAAAAACTAAGTAGCGTGAGTCTTTGATTTAAAAAAGCCATACATCTGATTTGCTCTAACCTAATTTTTCTTCTTTTAAAATTATTATTCAGTGTTTTCTGTATATTTTTTAAATGAAATAAAGAGTTTTGGATTAAAGAAATAACTTTATACTTAATTTTGCTTAGTTAGTTTCTTATATTACAATGTCTTAACGAGCAAATTTCTTGACTGAAGACAAACAAGTTTTTAAATGTTTGTCATGTACGCAGATTTGCAATAAAGAGAATAAAAAAATTATTTCTTAAAAACAGTAAGTAAGAAACAAACTGAAATAAAAAGTTATACCGCATATAATTTATAAGAGAAAGGGGGGAGGGGGGATTTCAACTCTTTTTTTAAATCTTAAGGTGAAATCAGTTATCTCTACTTTGCTTCAAGAAAAAAATTCATAATTTTTTTTGTCTTAAATAGATACCTCGAACAAAACTCTTGAAATTTTACCTCGAAAATTTTATAAAAATTCTCACAAAACATAATTGAGTGCTCACAGATCAGGGAAAAGTATCCAACTTAAAATTGCACCGTTAAACGATTTTTTTCCTTTGCAATTGTACCACATCATGCGATGAAAGATCAATCCCAAATAAATCCCAAACAAGGAAGAAAATCGAAACAAAATATTAGTCAAATGATAAAGATAAAAATCAGCCAATTACAAAAGAATTCCTTAATCGAACAAAATATACGATTAAAGATAACTTGAAATCATATATTCATCGCACTTCAAAATACAATAATCTGGTTAAAAACCTAACGACAATACTTTATATACCCCATACAATTTTAACACTTTTCTAAGCAGGATAGAATTTCTGCTAGAGCAAAACTTCGTAAAGGTTCAGTAAGCATAAAGAAAAAAGGCTGGAATTATAAATAATGAAACAATCTCGGTCTAGAATGGCTGCTAAAATGAGTAATAAAACAAGACTATTCACAAAGATACATAATAAACCATTTTCTGAAAGAGTAGTAAATGAAATCTAAAACTATTTTACTGCTTTTCTATCAGAACAATGATGAAATACATGTTTCGGCGGAGTGAGCTAAAGTATTAGCATCAAAATTCATAAGTTCATATTTAAACAACATACTTCTTAATTTAGCATGAACAGCATCTAAAGAGCATCCATAATTAAAAAACATAAAACTTTTTCCACATAATGATCATTCCATCAAGGAGCGAGCGAATGAGCGGAAAGTTCCAAACAGTTAACATAAATCATTGCCATTAATAGAAAAATAAAGTACTCTGCAAAATTAAAATTAATTTCCCGAAAAATTTTCACCTGCCATAATTTATTAAATCCTACTTGTAAGCATGTCAAATGTATTTAGATAAGAAGCGAGATGAAAAGCCTCACTTATTTTTTTTTAATTTTGATCTTCTGCTGCAGTTCGTATGAGGTGGCGAAACCGATCAAACGTCACCATTTTGTGAGGACAATTCCCAATTTCCACACGTTTGAGCATCTCATCGAGTTTATGAATATAACATTTTATGATATTTGATTCAGCTTTTGAATGAAAGTCCAAAATTCGTCATTTAAACCCTTTATATGACATACTTTATGCAGAAAAACCCCCAACCAGCCTGGTTAGTGTTCATGATTGCGTTGTAGCAGTGAAATAACGCAAAAAATGATCATTGCGCTCTGTGCTTATTCGAAACATTGCGTTGGTCAGTCCCCGGATTTTCATACTGGAACTCAAGTTTTGTCCTTGCTTTGCACCATTTTATTCTTGTTCAAGCTAAAAAACGTGATTGATGTCACCGATTCACAGTGGTCGATTTTTTAAATCTAGCTGGACAAAAATCAAAATTTCAACATCGTTATTTTTTGGCAAAATATTTTTTTTGGCAACTGAAATATTTACAAAGCAAGAAACCATGTCTAATTTAGATAGTTAGTTCGTGGAATTTTCCCTATAAAGGATTGAAGTACACGGATTGTAATTGTAAATTTTATGATGCTTTAGAAGGGAGATAAAGGACTTCGGCTACTTGTTGTCTCTGTTGTTTTTAAAAAATTGTGCTTATATATTGTCATTGTGTCATCCAAGCTCATTATTCTCTTAAAAGGCCGTACATTAAATACGAATTTTAAATATATTTTAAACTACGTGAAAAATTAATGAATTTTATACCATAACACTAAAAGTTATTGGAGCAGCAAAAAAATGCTCCACAAGTCTCCGCCCTCTAAATTATATTTTTGTGTAGCGGATATGTTGACAAATGAGAGTACAAAAGATCATACCCGGATCTTTCCGGCAATATGAGTAATGTGTCTTGGAACTGTGAACTTTTTGTCTGAAACGATGAATTTATAATCAGAGAAATTTCTTTTTCGGGTGTGTGTGTGGGGGGGGGGGGGGGATACTTTTTATCCACCGCCTGTTGTTAAATTTATTTGTAAACCTTGTTTTATCAGCCTTGTATTACTATTAAAAAAATATTAGCGTTCGAACGTTTTAGAACGTAGTTTAAATTGTAATAACAGCATTTACGTCTAACATGAGTAAGTGAAAAAATATTTGTCTACAATAATTGGTGTTTGAGTGCTACGTTAAATACTAAATTATTATTAAAAATTATTATCAAAGATACAACACATTTTAATGTTTGGAGTATGGATAAGTGCAAGAATAGTGCAGAAAGTTTTGCAATTGAAACTATAAATTTAAATGACCTTAAGGATAGTATGAGATTAAGCGTTAGAAATACTATACTAACAGGTTGTGTGTACGATTTAACGAAACGTGGTGAAAGCGCTCTTCTATTTCTACTAAAAGGAAAACAAAAATTATACATACGCATATACTTTGTAAACAAATTCCATTTGTTTACAAAGATTTATTATATTTTACTTCACATGCATTATTCGATGCATAAGACTCCCAGTTTCTTTGTCAATACAACAAAAGTCTATAGATCGCGGTTGACCAACTTTTTTTTCAAAGAATCAGGCATCAACACAAAACTATAAAACGAAAAGCTACGTCTGTAATTCAAAGCACTAACTCAAAAAAAAAATAATAAAATAAAGAAATGACACTCTAAATAGTCTTCGTTTCGCAGGAAAACGAGATAATGCAGAAATTGCTAAGTACGTTCTCGAAAAGGTACTACTAAAATTTAAAAGTTTTTTCGAAGTGCTATAGTAAAATAATAGAAACTAAGTTAAATGCAATTCAAGGAATATCAGTATAATAAATGTTTTTTTCTGACATAAAGCTTTAATCACTTATAAATCAAATATTTTGAAACATTCGAAAACAATTCATGAAAACCATTTTCTGGGTTAAAAACATAGAAAGAACTTAATACATGTTATTGTTCGAGTGGTAACAAAGTATCCCTGTAACTACAAAGCACCAAAATAATTCTAAGACCTAAGACATACGGGACTAGATGATCTGAAGAAACTGAGTTGCAATGGAAAAACAACTAAAATATAGACGGAAGTCCTTCAAACAGTAGTTCTAGTGCAGATCTTAGTCACAGACACTTCTTTTAATGTTGTTTTATGTTTATTATTGATATACCAGCAATATTGAAACTTGCGACTCGATTTGACGTGCCAAAGTATTTTTGTCCAGCTAGATTGGCAAAATCGACCACTGTGCGATTGGCGCATTTCTTTGTTTATGTAGTGTCTCTTTGTGGATCTTATAACCCCCTTAACTCTACCGAAAATATTTTCCTTTATTTCAAGGGAAAAAATTTCTTAAAGAAGAAATTTAAAGCGAAGAAACTTTCTTCGAATTATCAAAAAGTTTACTTATTAAACTTCAAGTAATGGGAAACAACTATTTAATGAAAAAGCTACTCTTGCAGAAATTTTGAAATTATCAAAAAATAAGTTATAGACGTTTAATCTGTGTCAGTTATAGAATTGTGACAGTACATTAATACGTACGTTGAAAAATGGAAAACATAGGGGACGTGATGCTCAATAACTTTTGAGGGAATAATCCTATTCAAACCAAAATTTATGTTTGGAAATTTTTAGCCAAATTTTCATATTTCATTTAGCTTTTATTTTAACATGCTTTCATTCAAATTTTAACAACTGAAAAATACTAACATTAGAGCCTACCGTGGAATCCGAATTATATATGAGTATTTGTCTATTACGATTATTTTTCTTCTAGCAAACTGTAGCAGAAAAATCAGCATCTAACGCAACAAAATGTAGGCTAGGCATATTTGTATTTAATTTTGTTGATAAGTGTCATTTATAAATACATTTTTATGTAAATTTAAGTTAATTATAGTAGACACATTTCGTCTAGTGATGAGCCAGATATCCGTATCCGCGGATATCCACAGAAAAAAAAATTGTATCTGTATCCAGATCCGTTAGTTTTTGGTGGATTTTAAACGGATCTTTT
>JAXGGA010014174.1:0-32902 GCA_038373865.1 Uloborus plumipes | reverse complement strand
TAAATTTTGATTTTGCTCACCCCCGAATGAATGTTCAGTAGTTTTTTCGACCTGTCAGCACGTGCATAGGTACCTACCAACATATAAGCAGCCGAAAAATCCTTTTCAACCACCCCCGAGTTAGTTACGACGAGTTTTCTCGTGACGTCTGTATGTACGTGTGTGCGTATGTGGGTCGCATAACTCAAAAACTATATGCCGTAGAAGCTTCTAGCTTGGTATGTAGGCTCTGAGGATGGTCTAGTTGTGCACCTCCCCTTGTGGTTGCATTCGAATGCCCCCAAGGGGGTGTTTTACCCCTTTTTTGGGGTAAATCAGTGTTAATTTCAATGCAGATGAATTGGCACAACCACTTGGCGATAAATCGCCAAGTGTTTTACGCCAACTTGGCGACAAATTTGGCGAATTTTTTTCTTTTTTTTTTTTTGAATTTGGGTTCAATTTGGCGCTATTGGCGATATTTTGCGAAAAATCCACTGAATGATGTTAAAATCGGCAATATTTAGAAAATGAATCATTGTAAAACATTTGTTTTGCATTGTTTCGTGGCAAACTATGGGTGGAAATGTTCGAATTGCTATCTTGCTCACTCTTAGCACTATTTTAACACTAAGGCATCTACAAAGAGATTTACACGTAAAAGGGAGTAGTGTGGGACCCATACCAGATTTTTTAAACTATATAGTTCTTGAAATACTAGTGAAAATTCACTTGGGACTCAAATTGGCACTTTTCTAAATATTAGCTCATAACTCGATAACGGGCGGACGAGGGCGCGTAATTTTTGCGTCAGAGTATGTCTCGAGATGCTCTTTTGATTGGTATCCGCTTGAACTTTTTTCATAACTACACTAGTTGTATGGCGCATGTTTTGAACTTTCCAGAAATTTAAAAGTTTTCGCCACAAATCAAGTATTTATTGCGGAATTCCGTCAAGATCCCGCCTGAACGACACTCGGCGATTGGATGGGGCATCATGTGTTTTGTGACGTCACCCTCTGGAAGGAAAAGTTTCGCTCGAGCGTGGCCCAGATCGATGCGTGTCGAGATGGCTTCGACAAATCACTCCTCCCTGTCGCGTCTCTGCACTTGGCAAATCAAGGAAGAAGGAGGAAAGTTGATTCCTTGATTGGATTTCCCCTATCTGGCGCATTCGGCGTGCGTTTAGGGTGGTTATAGTGGAGAAAAAAAAATCAGTTTCTATTTCGAGCCCTTCCCTCCCCCCAACCCAAAAGAAAAAAATAATAATTTGACACCTTAAAGAAAAATTTTGTTTTTCTCAATCACGAATTGCGATTGGTGAGTGTATGTCCAGATACGTTTATGTGTGTGTGTAGGACGTGGACGTCACCGCCAGGAGGGGCGGACGCGTGGACCTGCACTACCCGAAGTAGCAGGGGCCGGGGATAAGTTCCGTTCAACCTTTCCATTGTCAAGATCCAACCTCCGAGTCCAATCTGCAAAAGGAGCCACATGATAACTGTGGTTGGTAATGAAAATAAATAGCAATTCGTCATTACTGTAACTCATTGAATGTTAAGTTGCGATTTTTAGCTAAAAAATAGCAGCTGTTCCTCTTTAAATCCAAAGCTAAAAAAAATTTGTTTTGGTCTCATTTCGTAAGATATTGTCCTGGCTTGAAGTTTTACTGAAGCCCAGTAGCTGCCTAAGATCCGGGTTGATCATTCTGCCCTTTCATCCCTTCAGTGGGTCGATAAAACAAGTATCAAGATGCTTGAGAACGAAGCATCGGGTTTGACTGACCACCCTAACATTTGTCCTTTTGCACCCCAGAGTCCTCGGTTACGAAAACTCAGATGGGCTCAGTAGGCCTTGGCCCCCATGAGCTGTTTGTGACACTGAGTTCAGTTCAGTTAAAGTTTGATCGCATAAAGATTTTCGATAGACACGCCTGACTAGTATTCAGGATTTTTTTCATGCGGGCTGTAGTGGATATCCTCAACATACCATTAGGACTGAATGTTTAAAATGTAAACCACTTATAAATTCGTTCAGTAAATCGTTAATATCAATTGATAATGTAACGTTTTGAGAGCAAAAACCAGAATTCATACAATGTTTCTTTGGTTCTGAATATATACTGTTCGTCCTTGAAAACTGCGCCTAGCACTCGGGAACCATTCCACTTAAAAAAGGAGTAATGGGTTGTGAATGGGAACTTTCCGAAGTTTTCAATTTGATATTTCCATTTGCTATCCTTTTGACACGATTGAACTAAACTTTGTACTTGAAATTAGCATCGTTCTACGTAGGTTGATATGGTTCAAAATGCTTCTTATTATTCTTCTCCTTATTGTTATCTTAAATTTCACTTCTATTTTGGTAAAATCAGAAATGACCTAACGCATGCGTAAATGCGCGGAAGGTTTTACCTAAGAAAATCAGACAGTAACTCGCAGCTAAAATAAACAAATGCGTGCTGAGCTTTTGGAATAGCTTTGTAAGTCGAAGTTGCAGACCGTTGCATTCCTTGTTGTAGGTTAGCTCTTAAAAATATCGTAGTAATTTCTGTATTGTTTTTGGTTCATTAAGGGAATTTTGTAATCAAGTGTGTAAAAATGGAAATTTAGTGTGTGGTCTTTAATTGCAATGAGAGAAGCAATCTCTAAGTACTTCGTGTGAGGCTGAAAGAGCCGTTGAGACCCGTGACACTTTGAATATTGTTTAACTATCATTTTCATTGCAATTTTTCAAGTACTGAAGTATAAGAAACATTTTCCTTGAAATTAAATGGAGACCTGTTCTGCATTGGATTTCCAGAGCGTCACACAATGAAGAACGTGAATTTAAGACATGAAGCGGAAAATTTTAAATGGACCACATGTTTTATCAAAACGCTGACTGCTAATTAGCTTTTAAAAGTAAGGATGTTTTATTCCTTTTTTAGGAAGGAGGAGGGGATTAGCTAAATTTATAACAATTGCCATCTGGAAAAACTTATTATGAATGGAGAAAACTGCAAAAAAAAAAAAAAAAAAAAAACTCAACAAAATTTTAAAAGTTCAGTCGGAATAAAAAAAAAATTTTTTTTGATTAAAATTCACTTCTTTGACAACGTGTGATATTGCTCATCAGAATCTCAGAATGTATTTGTTAATATTTATGTAAAAGTGGTTAAATGCCCATAAAACCTCCTTAGCCTTAAACCAAGGTCTACAAACTGTTATTATTTAAAATTTCTTTTGGGGATTTAAAATCAATGTTGACTTTTTAAGCACTGATTCTGATGTATTTTCTTAAAATTAATATAATCTACAAGCTAAAATAAGTCTCAACCTTTAACTAAATACACAAAAAAAATAAAATAAAATAAAATAAAGAAATAAATAAATAAAAATAAAATAAAATAAATAAAAATAAAATAAATAAAATAAAATAAATAAAAATAAAAATAAAATAAATAAAAAAAAACATGCATGAAGTCAAAATTTTCTTTGTAAAAATTAAACTGCACATAAAATCGCCAAATTGGCGATATTCCTTTATTTTACGCTTCCCTACGAAGTTGTTATTTATAATTCAACAAACATCATTCACGGAAGAGAAAAGTGAATAGATCATTCCCAATACTCCGTCAAAATCGACATCTTTCAAACTTTTGACTGAATGCAAAACTCTAGCCAAAAAGAAAAGACCGGATTATAGAATTTAGAAGGCGCTTATCTCCTATTTGCAGCAGGTTTCTATAAACAAGCATTCTTTTCGTTGAGACCTGCTCCGATCTCGATTAAAACACTCTCCATTCGCGATGCATTTTAAATCGAAATCGATGTGGATTGTTTTTGTTAGCTGCTGTACCAGAAATCGTGTTTAGTACATTAGTAGTACAATATTATACAAATTTAGTAAATTAGTAGTACATTATTCAAGTAAGTTAGAAATTCTCGAAAAACCTCATATTTGAGGTATAAATCTAATCATGTACGTACTTCGAGATGTGCCATGAAGCGCACTTTTAACTCAGTCGGATAGACGCTTGAATTTATGAAGGAGGCCATTTCAAACGTATTTTTGAAGTTCTAAGTTGTATTTTTTTAAAACCGAATTTAACTTAAAATAATATTAATAAAAAAAAGAAAGAAAGAAAGAAAAAAAAAAAAAAAAAACAGTGCAATACGGGGAAGAGGTAAGGACAAAAAAAAAAAAAAAAAAAAAAAAAAAAAAAAAAAAAAACGAATCCATCTGTAAAAAATGCGTGTGTGAATGTATATTAGTTTTTTTTTTCCTTATACAAATCGAGTTTTTGTCGGATTTTCATCAAACTTGGCACAGAGGTACCTTGATGCACTAGAATTACATAGGTGGAGTTTTGAAATTTAAAAAAAATCCAAAAAGCTCAAAATTCAAATTTTTATCTCAAAATAGCCATTTTCTTTCAACTTTGAATAGATAGAGTAATAGAAATAAGCCTTTAAGCATACAAATTGATAAAATTTGACCATTTAAATATGAGTATTTTCCAACAAAGATTGCGATTAACAATGAATTATCAATTTAAGGCTCACCTATTTCACTTTAGCATGAAATAAATTAAACATAATGCAATACCGGGAAACACCGGGTAATAAGCTTGTGAAAACATTAATTTGAATTTAGAAATCTTAAATTCAAATCGTGTTTTCGAGTTGCAGTTGTGATAGGACCCTAATCGTTGGGTTTCTTGTCTCTGCCATTGGCTCCTGCTCCCGGAATTGACATTATTTATACCCGACTCACTCAACTGTACACAATCCTATTTAGACGAAAACAGCATCCAGCACACAACAAGCTTCCGCGAGCAGGTCCCTCCTCTTGGGCGGTGGCATATGAGGTATGCGTGTGAATGTGTGTCAGTGTGTGTAATTTGATGCTAAGGAATTCACACAGGGGCATAGGGGGTTTTCCAATACTGATCCGGTTTCTGTCGGATCGTTGCCAAATTCGACACAGAGATCCTTTGATGTTCAAAAATTCACATAGGGGGTTTTCGCCAGAAAATCCGCGAACCGGAATGTTTGCGCCTTGACAACGACTGAATGCTTGAAATAATAATAATAATAATAATAATAATAATAATAATAATAATAATAATAATAATAATTATTATTATTATTATTATTATTATTATTATTATTATTATTATTATTATTATTATTATTATTATTATTATTATTATTATAATAGTGTAAACCATAAATAAAGTAAATTCAAAGAAGTCTGAATTTAAATTTTGAGTTGAAAATTTCCCCTATTGACGTATTGATGAACTATACACTATTTTTAATACACTTTTATTAGTTTCACATGTGGGTTTGTTTTCCTGTCAGTATGTATGTAACTCTGAATAAAAGATAAAATTCACGTTCTTTGCAAATATAAAAGTAATATATTTAATGCTATTATTAATACTAAAGGCTAAACTATATTACATGTTGATGCATTACAAGTGTTTCAGTTGCTTGAATGTAACTCTGAATGAAAGATAAAATTCACGTTCTTTGCAAATATAAAAGTAATATATTTAATGCTATTATTATCACTAAAGGCTAAACTATATTACGTGTTGATGCATTATAAGTGCATGTAAACTAAGCGGATATTCAAGTTTTGAAAATCTTGGTTAGTATAAAATAAAGTAATAAAATGACCTTAATGAAACATAATAATGACAAGATAAAACATTTAAAAAAATAAAAATGTAATAAAAAGCATTGAAAACTTAATGTTCACACTTTGAATCATGAAATAAATAAATGAAATAGGAAATGAAACGAAGTCTTAGTTTATCATTAAACACAATAGCATTTTCAACACGCGTCCATGTGCGGTAGAAGAAAATCAAACAAAGTAAAAAATCGAGTGGAGGCAAGAAACAATAAAGTGATCGTTCGAAAATGAAGTGGCGAAAAAGCGAATAAAAAAAAAACTTCGGAGAGAATGAGACTTTCTTAAACATGCGAATTTAGAAGAGAGGCAACAGTGTTTTTGTTTCTCGGTGATGGGAGGGATCGAGAGGAGAAAGAAGCTTTTGATAGGTTTGAAACTGCGATCCGGTCTTTTTGCTAATAGCAACGTCCAAGAAGTTGCGTGAGTCGGGGAGGGGGGGGGGGGCAGAGAAGGGGTGTTGTTGCAGACGATCAATAACTGAGTTTTCTGACAAGGGATGGATGAGCCCCGGCAGAGAACGAGGCTCCCTGTCTTTATCGTGGTGTCGTGGCTCACACGCTCGCCGTATCCCAGATGTGACGCTTGGCGGCGGAAGGGTTTTGTTTGCGGAGGCAGCGTTTATTGTGCTGTGTTCTCCGCTTATTGAAAGTGTTGGCGCTCGTCGGAAAGGCCATTTGAGACAAATTATGATGCACTGAATGGGAATATGGTAGGGGGTGGGGGGATAGTAATCATAGTCACGATTTTAGGACCTGTAATTTCTGAAGGTGCATCAATATTCGGGCATTTGGTCGGGGGGAGGGGCGTACTAACGGAGGGAACTGGGGTATTTCTCCGTGGCGGTGGTGCCGCCGATGTTTTTTTTAACATCGGGAAATTTTGAAAATTTATTTTGAAAATGCTGGTTTTTAACTCATTTTGGAGCAAATTTAAAAACACTGTATTCTGAAATGAGCAGAAACTTGAAACAGTTTATATGGTTTCTGATAAAGTACATTACAATCATCATACTTTTTTCTTTTTAAAAGGAAATATTTTCTATTTGATTAACACTGAAAATTAATCTATCTCGAAAATGAATCCAAGAAAAAAATGTATCGTAGCACTTACCGTCAGTTCAATGATGGAAAAGAATTATTTTAATTATATGAAACAAATTTTTTTCAAACAATCAACAACTATTATTAGGAGCTAGAAGTGTGAATTTACATGTGAGTGAAATTACGTACCAAACCGCATTTTGCAAGTCAACTGTAAAAGACACACAAAACAGACTAGAGAAAGTTTTCCTGTCGCCGTTAATGTTTATGATGTGTCAAGAAAAAATCTCTATGTTTATTTTAAATGCATTTATTATTCGGTAAAAGAGGTATAGTTTTGGAAAATTCCAGACACAGGGAATGCAGCAGATTCACTTTTCTTTCTTTTTCTATGCTATTTTCCAGACATTGCGGATTTAATACATAAATGAGTTTAATTCGTATGGTAGATCACAGGAGCTCAGCTGTAGTACTTTTCAAATGTAGACGAATTTTTGCATGTTTGACGGGAATTCAGACTATTTACTAAGGCTCGACCATCGGCGCCGATGGTTGAAATTTTTTCCATCGGCCATCGACATCGGCCGCCGATGCTAACGTGGGAAAAACATCGGCCCACTGGCCTCGAAAACGTCTAAATGCCGATGCATGGCCGATGTTTAAACAAAAAAAAAGTTTTCTTAAGAGGGAATTCTATCTTCTTTATTTTTTAATTCACAATTAAAAGTACGTTCACCATGTGGCTTGAAATCGAACGGCAACGGGACTACTAACACAGTTTTGTGTTTTGAAATTTTCCGAATCGGACAGATACCGAAATTTTCGGTATCTGCCCGAAATTCCGAATTCCCGATTTTCGAAATTCCGAATCGGGCAGATACCAACACAGTAGACATTTTCAGAGTGATCTCTTTAATGACAGTTTTTAGAATTATAGTAAAACCCAGGCCCGTCATTTAGGGGGGCAGGTGCGGGGGTCAAATGCCCCCCCCCTGACTTTGAGAGTTCAATGTATTTACATATAAGTGGGCGTGTTTTTTGTTGTTTTCTGGTGAAATTGTGTTGTATTTTTACCCTTTGCCCCACCCCCCCTGGAAAAGCTTGAAACGACGGGCCCGGTAAAACCTCTTAATGGCGGAATTAATTTTTGCGCGTTTCCTTTCTTTTCTTCTTTTCTTCTTTTTTTTGTGTGTGTGTGTATGTGAATAAAAGCCTTTTTTTTTCTTTTTAATTTTAAAAAGATGTTAGCCAGATGAATTTGGCAAACACATTTATTTTAAGAGAAGAAGGGATCTATGCTGTAAAATTTCGAGGAAGGGCCCACCTCTGGTTTCTCTGTTATGTGATAAGATCATTGTTTTCATTTTTCATTTCTGAAATCGAATATTGTGTTACTCAATTCTAAATTATCATGTCTTGAATTTAATATAGAAGCTGTTACGATGTTCCCGTTAAGTCATATTCATTTAAGCAGGAGTGCCCATCCGGGAGGATCATGACTTATACTTGCCCGTCTATTTTTTAACAGTGTGCTTATTTGCGTTTTAGTTTTTATTTTGGTCTCCGTGCTGTTTGGATTTGTGCTCCGACTTTGCTCTAGGGGGCGGGGGCAAACTTGTGTTCAAAGCAAAAAAAAAAAAACTTTTCCCATTGACTTATCCTGATATTTCTTGACCATGAAGCGTTACAAGTATTTATGTGTATGCATAAGCTTGCTCCGCCCCCACCCCCAAATAAAAAGAGATTAAAAACCTGCCTAAAAATGTATGCCCCTAAAAACTTAAATGATACACTCTATCAAGTGACCATAGCAAGTGTTTTTGCTAAATTGGCAATCTCATTATCATTGTAGTGACAACTGATAAAGTTGTACAGTCGACGCTCGTTATAACGACCACACGTTATAAAGACCATCCTAATATAACGACCGCTGAGAAAAACCCCAACTGTATCCCAATATACGCCATGTTCTATCTCTTACAGCGACTACTCGTTATAAAGACCGTTTTCTGTAGGACGGAGACGGTCGTTATATCGAGCGTCGACTGTATAAGTAGAGCTTCTTCCATTCTACCATTTATGGACATATATTAAAGCTCTACTAATTTTTTAAATCTGCTTTTAATACATTATTTTACCATTAATGTATTAAATGTATTATATTTCGTATTTTAACCTTAACCCATTAATGCCTGACATTTTTTTCCAAAGATATTTTGTATACTGGTTACAAACAGTGTCTAATGGACAGGAAAAATAATAAAAAAAAAATATTATGTAAAAAATAAATTTTTTATTAATGAAAGAAAAATCGTCCCTTAAAAGTTACGATAGACCCCAGAGGGTACATACATTTTTTACTCAATTTTTTTTCTGAATACGATATAATATTTAAAAAGACCTTTTATAAGAAGAAATAAAACCAGCAGTTAACATAAACTGGGAAGCTGGGAATAACTTTGAAAACTTAGCTTTTTTCCTTGAGATTGTGAACGATGTCATTTTTGATAAAGATCATTTTGAAACTGCTACAGAACGCACTTTAGAATGGTTATGTGCTGCAATCTGTTAATAACGAATTGAAACAATACCAAGGTACTCATTGAACACTATTATTTGGTTGAAATGTTCATTTTGGGGAAATTCAGACCCCTTTTTGGACCGTCCCTAAAAAGGGACGCTAGGCAATTAACTAATCATCAACGAACAGCACGGCGCCGCCAAATGTTGCCAAAATGGTTGTCACATCGGTCACATCACAAAACGTAAGTACTGAAAGAAGTTCAAACCGCACGTGTTAGCTCTTTGCTTTCTATGGTATTATTTTGACTTTGGTGCTTAATAATACACTGCGATGCAAAAGTTTAGACAAAATGCAAATATGTGAATAAAAAGAAAACTATTCAAAGAAATGCTTTCAAATTTCTACTGCAGGTACCCTATATGGTCCCAAATACGTGTTTGGAGCTCTTAAAACTAGAACTGGAAACAAATTTTGGATATTACAAAAGACATTTTTTTACATTGTTGCAAAAGTTTAGAGAATAGTCAGATTTTATGCAAATATCCCTTGAAATGTGGTTGGTGGAGGAAATGCGGGACTGTATTATTCATTTATAAAGTGCAGAGATTGCTGAATAAATAATCAAAATCTCAAAAGCTCTGTAGTTCTCGTGTAAAGAAGATGAGAAAGTTTGGAAGCCGAAATTCGAAAATGAACCTATTTTATTAATTTTGTCTTTTAAATCGGCTCTAGTATGATAGCACGTTGTTTTTTACTTTGTGGAGAGCAAATTCAGACATGCATATCGATCAAAAGACCAAGAAAAAATATATTTCTTAAAGATCAAGGAGTTAAAAAAAACGGCTCGAACTGACGATATGCCCCTGAATCCTACAAAACTTCAACTTGGGTCAAAAACAGCACGTGACAGCATAAGTAGATGAACAACTGAATCAGAATGCATAAAAAAAAACCAAAGAATTGTGCCTTACCCAAATAAGCCAGATTTTAATGTGAAAAGCAGCATATGTATCATCATGACTAAAAAATGAATGGTACTTTCTTTGATACAAATTATTAAAATTGGGATGGCCTAGATGGATTATAATTCTTTTTGCGGGACTTGAGAAATATCCAATGATCATATGCTGTACTGCTTTTACCAATAAAATCTGGCTTATTTGGGACACTGTCCGAAAAGGCTCAAGCACAATTCTTTGTTTTTTTTTTATGCATTCTGATTCAGTTGTTCATCTACTTATGCTGTCACGTGCTGTTTTTGACCCAAGTTGAAGTTTTGTAGGATTCAGGGGCATATCGTCAGTTCGAGCCGTTTTTTCAACTCCTTGATCGTTAAGAAATATATTTTTTCTTGGTCTTTTGATCGATATGCATGTCTGAATTTGCTCTCCACAAAGTAAAAAACAACGTGCTATTATACTAGAGCCGATTTAAAAGACAAAATTAATAAAATAGGTTCATTTTCAAATTTCGGCTTCCAAACTTTCTCATCTTCTTTACACGAGAACTACAGAGCTTTTGAGATTTTGATTATTTATTCAGCAATCTCTGCACTTTATAAATGAATAATACAGTCCCGCATTTCCTCCACAAACCACATTTCAAGGGATATTTGCATAAAATCTGAATATTGTCTAAACTTTTGCAACAATATAAAAAAATGTCGTTTGTAATATCCAAAATTTGATTCCAGTTATAGTTTTAAAAACTCCAGACACGTATTTGGGACCATATTGTGTACCTGCAGTAGAAATTTGAAAGCATTTCGTTGAATAGTTTTCTTTTTATTCACATATTTGCCATTTGTCTAAACTTTTGGATCGCAGTGTACCAAAACAGCACTATGGAAACTTTAGATAGCAACAGTAAATCAGACGCTGGCGAACCTACAACTTCCTGAAAAAAAAGATAAAAGGTTACATTGAATGAAGATTCAACTTACAGTTTCTATAGTCCTGTCGAGGGAACTAAAAATGCAATGACTGCAAAAAAGTAATAGTATTAAGAATTCTTAGAATGCGTAAAATAAGCGTTGAAAAAATATTTAAGATACTTAAAAATCTTTTTAATTTATTTCATTTTTCCTGCTTTTTCCGTGCATTTTTATTATTCTTGAAAGTGCAAGTGTTTGCACTTTTCTTGAATCAAAACCGAAACTGGACACCTGTACTTTACACAGAGAAAGTTCGCGGGCCAGCCCAGCTGGCGCCGTGTATCATTTGATCCTCAACTTAAAATCTTGTTATGACTTTGCTGTCGAATCATCGAACGAATCGAAAGAATTACTGCCGACACTTCGAGTGCTCTGCTTACATAGTTAAATTTATTCATGAGTTCCCCCCTTTTTTTGTCCATAAATGGGGATTCAATAACCATACTTTCACAAAATTGAATACTGTCTGTTTGCGTATTGTGCGCCTGGGAGCCACGGACGCTTCCATCTGAAAAAGGGGAGATAGGTTTAGGATGCGCACTACCCGATGCCTTCAGCTTTTGTTCGCTTACTACTTCCTCGTTGCTTTTCCCCCCTATTTCGAGAAAGTCCGAAGAGACTTGGCGCGTGCGCAGATGTCTCGGAGGTCGCACGAAAAATTTTTAGAGAGTACATTGAAAATAAAAAACAAACAAATAAGATAAATTACCATACTAGACAACAATTTAACTTGACACTGAACGTCACTACGGGCGGAGCCAATAAGAGCTCACAAGCAGTTAGCTATCTCCTCTAATTCGCCAAGTAGGCTGTGACGTTTTATTTATCTCGTTTTTCATAGGCTAACGTCACGCTGACGTCACGATGTTTTTGTCAAGAAACGTTGCAGTGTAGTATAGTGCATAATTGGTATTTAAAATTGTTTTTGTTTACTTTTGTGCAAAAAAATGCTCAAATTTAGAAAATACATAAATGTGTAGTTTTTATTTTTTCAATTTTTCTTATATTTTTAAATTTAAGTAATACATGAAAATTTAAGATTTTATTTATGTAAAACAAGTATGTGCAGGAAAATCTAGTGAACACTAAATCGAGTGGTTGTAAAATAGAAATTTAGGCCAAAATCTGAATACTTTATTTTAATGATTACAATTATCCTGTATTCGTAGAAATAAAAGTAGTATGAAATTAATATATGACCTTTCAAATCTCTTATAAATCTGCCATCGGCCAACTTTGAACAATCGGCCAACAATCGGCATCGGCCCATCGGCCAAAAAATGCCATCTGTCGAGCCTTACTATTTACGTGTGAACATGAGATTCAATAAATGATAACTAAAGGGCTCCTGCACTTTTTTTTTTGTCAGACATTAATTCCGGGTGCATATCGTATGTATTAGGGTTACGACATTGGTGATGATGTTTCCGAAATTGAATGTTGTTAGGTCTATTTTTTAATGTTAAGGGTTTTTTCATTTTGAAGACGATGTTTTTCCATCGATGTCACTTCTCTGTGAGAAATTTTATTACATATGTAATTCAAAATGAAAAAACTTCGACATCGGAAAAAACATCGAACCAAAAACATCGATGTTTTAAAAACATCGACACCAAAGCATCGATGTTAAACACATCGATGTTTTGACGAAAACATCGATGTTTCCAAAACATCGACATCGATGTCGCAGCCCTAATCCATGGACTGCAGTTTCGGGTACTCGTAAATTTTAAAACGAGTTGTACCGTTCTCATGTGCGGTCGCTCACTGGTATTCTAATTTCACATTAGCTACCAGGTTTTTTCGGCTCTCTTTGCTATATAAGGGGATTTTTGCCTTCAACTCGTTCACTTTCGTATTCCGTGCTGATGAGGGCATAATAAGCCCGAAACTGCAGTCCATGGATCGAAATGAACGAGTTGGCGGTGTATTGCATGAGGGAGTTTGAACATAGAAACATCCCTGATTGCGCCCCCCCTGGATCTACACTTAAATTCCCGTAAATTAATTGATGGTGAAAAAAATATTTATGTATGGCGGAAAATCGTTTTAGAAATTTTTATAACCGGAACTTTTTCTAGGATTTTAGCGAAATGAAAAAGTTTGCAACGTGTTTTATTTTTGTATTCACGTATGTACATTGTCCATGTCCATGTGTGTAACTACACATACGTTTTTTTCTTCTTTTATCAGCAATAATTGCTCATTTAAATTACATACTTTGTAATATTAAATGTTTTGCTGATCATGTTGTTTTGAAGTGAAAAAAAAATCACTAATATCATTTTAAGTTTTTAAATAACGTTTCTTAAAGTTAAAACTAAAAAAGGATTTTTAGAAAATTTGCTGCAAAAAATGGAGCTTAGGTAAAAAAATTACTTTCCGTGCTTTTTTAATAAAAATATTTTTATTTTTGTAAGCATTTGAAATAGTTTTGAATAATAATTCAAAATTTAAAAACTATTTCACAAAAGTGCTGGCAATTGCTTTTCTTTCCCTTTGGAGACAAAAAATAGTTTGCAACAATAGATTTTTCTTTCGAATTTCCATTTTTGTTACTTTTCAGGAGAGCGCGAAATGGTTTATCTGATGCATACAAAGAATGGGGCTCGCACTTTTTTAACGTTGTTAAACAATTGTAAAGGAATTTATTCAGTTTGCAGTTCTTCAACAGCACAGCGCCATTTATACTCTTGAAAAAAAAAATAAAATAAAAACGGCAATATTCTAGTAAATTAGTTCAAACTGTCGCTGTCGTCAAACTTGGTAACATTTGGAGATTTCTCGCCAAATTTTTCATCAAAAACAGTCACCAAAAATGAAACCTGCTTGGTGATATCTCGCCAAGCCTGTAGAACTCTATTAACTGCTGGGTAAACAACTTACAAGTGAAGTTTTAAAAAAAGAAGAGAAGTTATTTTTAATGCAAAAATAAGTAATGAGCGCCAAATTAAAGCAAGCAAAAATAAATTAAGCGTACAAAAATATCTATTTACAAAATTTGCAACAGTACTGTTAAAACATGTGACAGATATATTGTAGCGTTTATATTGCAGGTCAAAGTCGACCCCTGGATGTCCATGTAGGCCACCTTGGGAAGTACTGCTCAGCTGCAAAAAGTAAGTGTCGTTGATCCACTTTTTCTCCATCAAATGACTATTGCACGATTATTGAGTTTGTTCTGTTCTAGACCAAAACTAAAAGGGAGCTTTTTTTTAATGAGGTCAACACCACAGAACCTCTGATTTCTTGTAATCCCAAGTAGCTTACTTCGTTGAATAAAGGTTGTAAAATGGTTATTAACGTTGCAACAACCGATTGAAAACGGTTATAAAACGTTTAAACGTTTTTTGTGCTACCTGGGATGTTTGCATATTATTCAAGCATATGATCGTATGCATAAGCTATATACTAGTATTTGCAAAAACGTTCATAGCTTTGCATTAAAATATGAGAAGAAGAGTTCAATTGAAAATGCAAGAAAAAGTTTTAAAATCTGCGTACGATCGTCTCAAGTAAAGCCCATTCAGGGCGCACTTAGGTTCACTTCTGGTTTTGCTGTAAACCCATCCAGAGTTTATACATGTTCGTGTTCAGTAGTTGCATTGCCATATGTTTAAACATTTTCAAAAACATGTAATTGTGATCACCCTTAATCTTTCAACTTAAAGTTAATTAAAAAAAAAAAAAAAATTTTCTTCAAAATCAGTAGGATGGAAGTGTGCCCCCCCCTGTCGGAGCACACGGTTTTTGGTGTTGCAAAATCTGTCTTTGTCAACTCTGATAGTTAATCAGTTAAGAGTTAAGCCATTCTTCATTTCAGTCGGAATGTTTACAACGCGCTGCAACCGCAGCATCGCTGGGTCCGGCGCGTTTCAAAAAACCGATAGATGAATCCTCTAATGGTTTTTTCTACGCACCATTAAAACCTCAGCCTCTTCTTCCCCTTCCGCATCCTACGCGGAGAGTGTTCCCAACCGATAAAACTTTTATAAGGACGCGAGGAAAGATTTTCTCCTTCGTTAATGACACATTTGTAATATATATATATATATATAGAAAAAACACCTAAAAATTGCAGTAAATACTGAAAATATAGCTTGTATGGTAGCATTCGTTGATGACTCCTTACCAGTATATTCACTGTTCAGTTAGTTTTCCAGCCGCTGACCTCTGAATAATCTATGTTGGGATTTTCAAAAAGGATTAACAGTTGTGAGCTGCATAACTGCTAAAAAACATGTCATTCGCGTGGATCGCATGTTGTACTTGAATGGAAAAGGCAAAGCGACGACTGTTTCAACGCCCCTTAAACCCCCCTAAATGTCAATTAATTTTGACAATAAACTCCAAGTGGATGAGCGTTAAGTTGTAAAACATAACTTTTAATCAGGGCTCAAAAAAACCCTTTTTTTTTTGTTTTTTTTTGAAAAAGCCCAGCTCACCTGGGTTTTTGATCCAAAACCCAGGTTTTTTCGGGTTTTTGATGAACAACCCAGGCTTTTCCAGTTTTTTTCAAGAATTATATTATTATCTTATTATTTTAGTGCACCTAACTACTGTGCCTGCTACTTTTATTTTTTTCATAGAATCAGCGTAGCCTTGAAGAGAGGTCACTGTGACCTCCTAAAAAAATTCTTATTCGGCAAATGTGGAAAAAGCATTGAATATTGAATTTTTAAAACTGATATTTTTCTGAAATTAACATTGATTTGAATTTATAGATAGAAATATTTACTGTTTTTTTTTTTAATCTTCTAACTATTTAAAAATAAATTAATAAATAAGTGAAATCCATGTGCAGTTTTATTTCAAATACCTAATAAGTAGTTAGGAAAAGAAGATGGCAATTTCTGTACCAGGTACTGACGAAGACTAAGCATCGTATCAAGCTACAAAAATAGTACAACTAAATTGTAGAATACCAATTTCTAGGCTTAGTACTGATCAAAATGTTTGTAATATTTAGTTTGTTTCCGAAATAAGTGTTTTCAATATGCAATATATTTTGAAAAAAAAAAAAAAAAAAACCCGCTTTAGTGACAGTGGGTTTTTTTTGGCTGGGCCCGCTTTGGCGAACATTGCTTTTAATGAATAAAAATGAAAGTAATGTGTTTTGATTGGACTTTTATGTTTACTTAAGATACACCTTATTGATTTACGGCATGAGAAGTATAACATAGAATATTTACTAACAATATTTGTGTGTGTGTGTGTGTGTGTGTGTGCGCGTGTGTAACACTTCAAGTCGATTTTATAATTACTGTATATATCAGTGGCACTGCTGGAGCTGGATATAACTAATCATAGGAAACAACTTTTCCGCAATTTCAATAAAGCACAGAAAATAACCGCATATCGTCTGACAGCACTGTGATCGTATCGTCGCACTGTAGTTGGGGAAAATATAACCTGGATCGTCCTAATAATGTTATGAGTAGGGATGAACCGATTAATCGGCCATAATCGGCCCCTTTGCCGATTATTAATAACCGGCAAAATCTAAACCGGCTGAAAAAATATTATTCAAATATTATTCTTTAAAATACTCCTTCACTAAGAAACTATGATGAATAATTTTATTAACAGTAATAATAATCCGCACAGTTGATATTAAGTTTTCTTAAAATTAATTCTCCTACTTCGAATCAATATACATAGACAATGTTGCGACATTTTTCATGTGGTGATAGTTTTCTCCTTAGCACAGTGCTTTTAGATAACCTCTAATTTTCAAAGAATAAAAGTATTGAATGAAATTGCTACTTATTTTTAAAAAATATGAATTAAAAGTACTGTTAGATTGGAGTGCTCACCATAAACTCCCCCTCCCCTTTTTTAATAATTTTTATGTCCAATTAACATAACTAACAATCTGTTAATAACATTATTGACAATTATATGAAAATTGGTTCTAAGAAATTTGATAAAATATTGAAATTATTTTGTAAAAACTACGAAAATAAAAAAATCTTGTCTCAGAAAAAAATTACTTACTATTTCTAAACTTAGAATTGTGTAAGAAAGAAAAAGCAGTGGTGGTAAAATTGGTAGTAGAAAAACAATCATCCTTATCATTAATCGGCTCATCTGATTAATCGGCCGATTATCAACAGCCGATTAATCGGAAATCGGTAATCGGCCAATTTGCTTATCCGTGTATCCCTAGTTATGAGAAGCCTTCAAATTGTGCCAGGTTAGGTTACTACAGCGTGACTACAATTACAGTGCTGTCTACAACTGTCCCGACTGTAGACAGAACTGTCATTGTAGTTACGCTGTAGTTGGGACAAACCTAACCTGGCAGCGTCTTTATGCTGTGAGGATCTGAGGCCTTCAAATTGCTGCCAGGTTAGGTTTGATACAACGATAGGCAACACTAACCGTAGTCACGCTGTAGTTGAGGAAAACCTAACCTAACAGCGTCGCAATGCTGTGACCTTCAAATTGCTGCCAATTTAGGTTTGACTCAACTATAGTTCTCGTGGTAAGCAGATCATTTGAAAAGGAAGAGTCAGTTATTATACTTTCAGAGTCCGTTTTCATTGTCCAAAATCCGGCTCCTTGTAGATGTTTTCAAACCGCAATAAGAACGGTGGTCAACTGCAGGTTTCAATGTAAACGGGTGTTATTGGGGTTCAAGTCGGCGCATTGCATTTCCTTTGTAAGAGTGGATGTAGGAATTTATTTCGGGAGGGGGACAGACTCAATTAATTCATGGGACGAAAAGAAGCGCCTGATGTGGCCCGCGGGCCGTAGGTTGGGCATTACTGCTATAAATCAGTTGTTAAACGAATGAACTTTGAAGGTAGTAGGTCTATTTTTATTGTTTTTTTTTTTTTTTTTTTTCAGTATCCCCTATGACAACGTGTGGTGATACGCATACACTGTTAAAACTACAGGTTGCACAAGACACCTTTAGGGGTAAAACATTGTAGTACCAGCAGCACCCCTGAAGGTGCCATTTGGCTCCATGTGTCTCCCTATGGCTGTCTTATGGCACCTTTAGGTGTGCTACAACGCACCCTTAAAGGTGCCTTTGTGCAACCTGTAGCTTTAATCGTGTAGTTCCAGAAAAAGAGAAAGGATTTGGCCCAAGTGCGAGGGGCAGAGAGCGTATCCGAAGATTCGCGTGCGTGTCCGTGGTCCTGTGCGACAATGATTCGGTTTCGTTGGCGAACAGAGAGAATCCGTCAGGTATCGCGTTCTGGGAATCGGGCTCCCTTAATGACACCCTCCGTCTGGCCACGGAGATTTCCCATCGCTCATCCCGTGACAGCTCCTGTTGCGGCCGGGAGACATGCGATTCTCGAATTCGATCGGGACGCTGACTCCCAGAAGGGATGTGTAATCACCCCTCTCCCGAGGACCCACCCTCCCGAGACAAAAAAAGTCATTATTACTTTTCGCTTAAACATACGAATAAAGAGCAGCTAGAGGATCAACAATTACGCAATAGTACGGCCAAATTTCGTATTAATGATAATGGGATTGTTGCCTGACCGAAAGTGGTATCCGAAATCAAAAGTGAACAGCAACTACGCAACTCCCCCTCCCCCTGGTTTCGGGAGAGTGTATTGAGGACAAGGGAACATGTTTCCTGAACCAAATACCAATGGACTTCTTTACTCTGCGTAAGCGAATTCAGATTCACATTGGAAAACGTTTCAGTGGAAATTTTAGGAGGAGAACTAGAACCTAGAACAGTTGTCCGTCACAATTGTTCATGGTCACAAAGCTTGATTATCGCCCTTGATTTGATCTTTTTAAACGCCCCTAACACGAGTGCTGTAGTTGGAAAACAAAATATTTGGAGGGGCTCAATTTGGGGGTTTGGTGATGCACCAAAAGAAAAGGTGGTTTTTGAAACCAATTTACATTACAGTTGCGTTATTTTTATAATTAAAGGTTAAATATTTCGGGAACGTCTTCTTCCCAGATTAGGAGTTGTGGAAGTCATAAACCTATCTTTATCGACTAAATATAGCCTAAAACTATATTTTGAGGACTTATTCGTCAAAGAATAGCTCCAGACTCTGTATTAGAGCCCTAAAATTGCCATTTGATGCTCCTTTTCCCCATAATGACCTCTGCCAAAACCAAAAGCTGGATCCCGTGATCTTTTCTCTAAATTGTTTGAATTTTCCTCTTAGTTGTCAAAATTTTCTGTTTTGTTTAAAAGGGTTTTCTCTTTTGTTATGAAAATCTGTAGTCATTGATTCTTTCTCCATACGGATGTTTATTCTCAGGGCCCTGCTCCACATCAGCGGAAAACGCGACCGAAACCGAAGGCAGAAACCGAAAATCCGGGTACTTTCCATAGGAACAACCAATTAATCCATTTTACGTTTCTGCTTTACGTCAATGTGGATCAGGGCCCTCAGTCATAAGGATTTCTTGCTTTCTCTGGAACTTATTTTTAATCATTATGGTATTCCATTTAGTAAGGTTCCTGCTTGCATCAAGTTTCTAACTTCATGCCAGAGATTCCTCTGTAATTCCAAAAGATTTTCAGTTGTAGAAAATTATTTGAAATATTTCGTTACAGTTCAGAAATTTGGATCATTTCCTAATACTACCTCATTTTAATGAAAGTTAATAGTGCATTTTATAGAATGTTGTAATTCTAAAATAGTAGACAACGTGGCTAACAGTAGCGTACCTAGGGTGTCTAGCGCCCGTGGCGAGCTTAAGTGATTGCGCTCCCCCCCCCCCGCCCTCTTGGGCGTCTTGATTAGAGGTTACTGTGCCCTTCCAAAACATTTCCTTATTCAGAAAATTTTGATCATTCAGCAAATTTAAAGATAATATTGCAACTTTGATATTCTTTTATATTTAAAAAATATTTTTAATTATTGCCCATTGTTAGATCTTATTAATTGTTTCATTTCCAACTCTAGCTCTTATTCTTAGGAATTTTTTTTAGTTATTTAATATTTTCTATTAAATGTAATCCAAAACCTTTTTTTATTTCTTTAACTTTTTTTTATTCGGTCAAAATGAGACTTCCCCTTGGACTGCTGCTCCCATGGCAAGAGCCACTCCTGCCAACCCCTAGCCACGCCACTGGTAACTAATAAGCATGAAAGTTTACCAATGTTGATAAAGACCAAGGAGAACGAACTGAAAATGTGTCATACACATTTCAAATGCAAAGATTCTACGAAGGTTTGACCGTTAATTTGGGGGGGGGGGGGGGGGGAGATGCATAGTAGCAATAGCAACCAAGGCTGCTGTGTCGGAGAGAAAATGATTGACTCTTTGACTCCGGAAGTTTTAGAGTCAAGGCCTCCGACTCTTTTACCCCCAAATTATTCCTACTCCACGACTCCGACTAAGAAAATCAGAGAGTATATAGTGGGTTGAATAAGAAAACATAAATTAATTAAAGACGTAAAACTTAAAACATTTTTAGAGCCCCTCTAAAATTTCACATATGGCGCCCATGATGATAGGGAAAAGGAAAACACTGATTTCATGTAAAACTAGAGTGTTTTGTAATTGAGAGTATGTTCCGTCAAAAATGTGTTAAAAATGACCTAGGTTTGTATATTTGTTTCTAAAAAGGCTTAAAGCGGAACGGTGTGGGAACGACCACCTGCAGAATAAGAACAAAAAGAGTTGTGTGCGCACGATTGCGTTTGATTCAATTAAAGCACAGTCCAAGGTGCTTTTTCAGTGTTGCCATGGAACTATGCGTGCGTATAATTATCCCGTACTCATGCGAGAGAATTGAAACAATGATGTTTACTTTTTAAATTGGCACATTTCCAGGGGAAAAAAGCAGATTCCCACGAATTTTTACTTTAAATAAAAAAGGAAGATTCAAATTTTAGTGCAACTTCCAAGAATGCATAAGCAGTTGAGAGTATTTCCTTAAAGCAGTTGAATGCAGTCAAGATTTCTGACATTTAGATTTTTTTTCTGGAAGTGAGACTATAGGCACTAGGAACTGAAGCTCTCTTTAAGGTACTATTATGTTATATTTATTGGTAGTTTTTATTGGTAGTTCCGTGTTGCTATTCCAACCTCAATCGCCAACTAAAGCATCACATTTCTTTACATTTGAATGCGCAATTCTTTGTGTTTACTGTACTTTTATAGGTGTTAGAAAAGTCCCCATAAAATTACATATTTAAGAGCTACAGTGAAGTTCCCTTACTGCGAACTTCAAGGAACCACAATCATTATTCGTTATAGAAGGAACTTCGTTGTAGTTGAATTCAAGCAATGTGATTGAACTTAAAGATGTGAAAGAGTAAAATTACGTTCAAAAATTTTATGAAAGACATGAAAGTGTTTTTGGTTGATTGGTTGGTTGGTTTAACATGAAATGACCCTATTTAAAAATTGCACATCAATATTTTGAATCAAAATCTCAAAAAGGAGGGAGAGCGTGCTGTAGTTAATTTTCAGAATTGTTTTATGTTTTGTAAAAAGAATTAAATGCATGTATATCCGATTTTTTTTGGAGAAGATTCCTGTAAAAATTCAAGGCTGGGGCACTGTTGGTCACTGAAGCAGTACTTCCGTCGAATGTTTGACGGTTTTTCACTGCATCCCTCTGTGTGCTTTTTCGATTAGTATTCCATCGGCGTTCGAAAAGCCCCCATTTCTTCCATGATCGAATACACCTGGGAAAAAAAGGATCTGATCTGCATTCAAATCACGCGCAGCTCCCAGCTTGCCTTTTTTGGACTCCGGTAACACGTAGACAGTTTGTACCGACACTGCGAACGCATCTCTATTGAATTTTATCATCATCATCATTATTATTATTATAACACTTAAGGACAAAGAAAAAGATTCACACGAAAACAACTACTATTTAACACATATCGAAGAAAAAGAGATTGAGAGAAAAGAGTCCTCACAGTCACTATACTTTTCGACATTTTTTTTCCTTTTTCTTTTTACTCGAAAACAATAAAGAAAAATAACCTTTTGACGAGCCATTTTCAGTTTAATATTTCTTTTCCTTTTATTTCGTGGTGGAAATGAAAAAAAGGCCGACCACCTTGTCTAGTGCCAGAGCAGTCTGCTATACGGATGGTATGGCCCCGGGTTCAAGCCTCGGCTTGGGCATGGATGTGCTTTCTCTCCTGTCCTTGTCCTTTCTTTGTGTGAATGTGTTGTTGTGAGAGGTGCCTACCCTATGAACGGGTACCTATGGCATGCGTGTACTGTGGAAGTCGGACTTCACACCAAATTACGGTACAGTTGGAAAAGTGAAGCAGCGCACCCAAAATTGCCAGCCTGGCTGGTATACAAAAAAAAAAAAAAAAAAAAAGAATTCCTACAAAGGTGGAATTAATTATCATCATGATATGGTTGACATTGCTCAGACATTGATAGGGGGAAGCCTGGAGTGCTCTGATAGGAGGCTGCGACCTCCCAAAATTTTCCTTTTTCGGCAAATTTAAAGGCATTATTGCGATGGTGCAATTATTAAATGCCTGAATGTCCCTTTTCATGATGCATATTTATGTGTGCAAACCTGTGTTTTATCATTCTACAAAAATTTGAGTTATCGCTGAATTGAAAGCACAGGTTCAGGAAAGGAATAAAGACCGAAGTGTGGAAATCCAACAACTTCTTTTAGATATATAAAAACTCTAGACAGATGCAAATTGTTTTCATGGCACTACAATACATATAACCGAGTTCTCAAATTCCTGTAAAAATTAGGGAGAAACTGAGTGAAAACTGTAACCATCACCTTCTAACGGAGCTACTCATCAGTCTTATTTCTGTGTGTTCTAAGTTTTCGTTGCCACTAGATATAATAACCTGAAAGAACATGCAATACACCGTCAACTCAGTTATTTTAATCCATGGGTAGGCAAATTCAAGAAATGCTGCAATTCGAAAAATTCGAAGATCCGGCATTGCCCATTTAGCTAAATTGGATCTTGATTTTCATTTTTTAAATTAAAATGAATTTAAATTAAGAAGTTTTTTCAGCAAAATTCTATTTGTTATAATAGTTACACAAAATCACAAATGCTGATTAATAATTTTTACGAGTGAAGTAACGTAAAATGGAACTGTGTCGTCTTTCTCGTTTTTTTGAACACGAAATCTCCATACTGACATAATTGGACCAGTTTTATTCTAGCGTCGCGAGATGAAGACTTTCGAGGATATTATTGAGCCCGAAACTTGT
The DNA here is from genome assembly GCA_038373865.1 of Uloborus plumipes. Taxonomy (NCBI): domain Eukaryota; kingdom Metazoa; phylum Arthropoda; class Arachnida; order Araneae; family Uloboridae; genus Uloborus; species Uloborus plumipes. The sequence continues at coordinate 9,572 of JAXGGA010014174.1, read as the reverse complement.
CATTGGCGCCGACACCATTTCACAGTCTTTCCCGTCAATCAGCCCAACAGATTTTGATAAGATTCGCACATCCATCAAACGTCCTCTTAGGAGATGTTATCGATGAAAGACTATAAGTCTCACAATTCGCCGAAATGATGATGCTGCGCAGATAATGTCAACGCGTTTCCAGGAAAATTTCCCGTAATTCATGCTGCTTCGATGCTTATAACGGGTTTGGGGAAGATATTAGAGCAGAACTGCGATGTTTGGTGGAGATGCATCTTTTCAGTTTTGTGAGAAACGGCTTTTAAAATTATACTGTAAGTAGTCACGCTAGGAAACATGGCATAATACAAGGCATTATTCATATACAATCGTGCCTGATTAATGGAATAGCCAATTGTCTCGAAAAACTATTCTAACCAGTAGGATCTTCTAGTAGCCGTCGTTGCGCTGACAGGCCCACAAAGTTTCAAGTTAAAGTTTAACCAAAAAGCATTAGGGTCATTCCATGTCAAGTGTACGAGTCATCCCCACTCGACCCCCTCCGATTTTGATGAAAATTTTTGTGGAAGTACATATAAGACTTGCATGAAGCCATACCAAATTATAGCTCCATAAGCGCTATAGTTCAGCCAATCTGAATTATTTTGTAAAGGCCTCTTTTTCGTGTCTTGAAAAAAATGACCAAATCGTCAAGTTTGTGCTTTTATTGCTCGCGACCTAATACGATTCTATGGCTCAAATTTGGTGATTCTGATCACTGTTTAGGGTAGAATAGCCTGCTTGTGTAACAAAAGCTCAAAGCACTGTAGATTTTTGCAATTTGCTGCCAAAGTTGGTAAAAAATCGTATTTTGGCAAATTTTGACCATACGTTATCAGCTTGTATCTGCTGAAAGAATGACTTTCTGAAGCTAATTCTTTCCTCATTTGTAGCCTGATAATTCATCCGAAAGGTGTGCAAGTGGCGTCTTGATAGCTCAAATAATTGCTGAATTATGCGAGTTAAAATTCCAGTCAAAAATTTTTTGTCTCAATTTCAATGGGCAATATCTCAAAAGGGTCATCTTGAATTTCAATTTTCTTTTCATGACTTTAACTTAAAAAAAGTCTTTTTTTTTTAAATAGTACTTTGAAACTAATTTAGAATACTTCGTTAAAGCAGCCATTTATTATTTTTAAAAGGTCTTTTGAAACTAGTTTTGTTTATTTTTACATTATTTTTACAATAATGAACAAAATACATTTCGGGGAGCGGCTTACTAATCGCACCCCACTCCCCTCCCAAATACAGCACTGACTTCGTGAAATGCTCTTCTCTGTCTCAAGCCTACGCATTTTATTTTTCATTCATACTTCGACTTAATCTTTGATATCATCCGTCATTTACCACCGAAGACCGAAACAATCCCAGAAGAGAATCGTCGATTAAATCCAGGAACGCTTCTCGGCGTACCATTAGTTAGCAGGGGCCCCCCGCCATAAAAGTTCCATTATGCTTTATTATTTCGATTCGGACGCAGCGTTGTCTATCGGACCGCAACTAAGCCTCCCTGATTGTCAAATATTAGTGCAGAGGTAATGTCAACAGGGAAGACAAAATGGCTGGGACATTTGCTCTTGGTGTAGGAATTAGGGGCAATTTATATTTTCTAATGATAAAACGTGGTTTCTTTCCCCTTTTTTTTTCGGGATACGGTAGCTTAAAACGGAATACGTATTTAGTAGATGTATTGTTGAACCATGAAAAATTTGTATCCTCTTTTGCACAACTAGTCTTTCCAAGAGAGTTGATTCTGTTCTGAAAAATCACGTATTTCTTTTGGCACGAAAGTTTCATTTTCACGTATGTGTTGCTTTTTTTTTCTTCTGATATTGAAGTATTACTTTTATTCCTGGTTCAATTTTACTTCATCTCCTTTTTGTTTTTGAATGAAGAAGTTTGTTCTACGTAAATTTAATCATTACTAAAAAAGAGAAGGGGAAACTAGAGAGGTTTCATCACACGGGAGTTTTGACCCACCCTCTCTTTTTCATGTTTAAACAATTATTTAACTGATGAGCATAGCGGCATGGTATCAAGTAGAATCAAAAGTTCTAATCCTTAGACATTTTGAAGAAGAATCAAGGAGCAATCGCACGTGGTGTCTTTTTTAGGCAAAAAAAAAAAAAAAATAGTTTTTCTTGCCATTTAAATCTTAGGCTAGCCTGGAAATTATATTATCAGAATTACTATTTCAGTAATGTTGTGGGCCCTCGGAGCAGTTTAGTGGAGTACCCTATGCCAAACACCTTTTGGGACCCAATGTAGTTGACCCAAATGAACACAAAAATTCAAGAAGAACCAAAAGTGCCGACTTCAGGGCTTCTGTGGTTGGTGCTTTGTTCAAAATACTTGCTAGTGTGCAGAGATTGAGCTTCATTGGGTACTATAAATTGACTAGGATAAGCCTAGCTGGGCCCAGAGCCTGTTACTGATCGTCACATTTGTGTGTGTGTGTATATATATATATATATATATATATATATATATATATATATATATATATATATACTGATATAATTTATAATAACTGGTTTTTGATTTATTTTTTTCAGTTACTAATTTTGGAGAGCACAAAGCAAGTATAGACTTCTAATATTTGAACGAAATGGTCTGCTGTTCTATTTTGAGCAAAAACGGCGCAATGCTTCAATACTTTTACAATAAACCTTAACAAGCCATCATTAAGAAGCATAAAAATAATAAAAGAATACCACCACTATTTTTTCTTTCGTTTGCTTGAAATGACCATCGTCCGATAATGGCAGGTGGCTGAAAAAAAAAATGACCACTGGAGCGGGCTTGAATCCTAAATAGATAACGTGGGTGAAGGGATGTGTTACAGTTTTTTTCCTTTTTACTGTCGAAAAAAAGTCAATAAATCATTTATTGCTGGCAGCTTCGGGGGTATTTTTTCTATATATACCGCAGAAACTGATGCTGGACGTAGATTTATGGCAATTTGGGTAAAAAAAAATGTTTGATTTTTTTTTTATGTTCTGTGGAACATTTTGAAAAATAGCAGCTAAAATACGAGATAAGATATACTCTTTTTTTTTTTGAAATTCAGAAGCATTCGCGGGGAACTTTTTGTTCCATTTTTGAAAAATTAACAATTTTAGTTTCCACATACTTGAAATTTTTTTTGTAGCCAGACGTTTTCAAAATTCCAGTTGTATCAGGGAAAGAGCCACAAAAGGTTGCTTGTACAGAGGTCGTAGCGAAACTGGATTTTTTTTTTCTTGAACAATGACGAAATTCTATTTATTTTCATTGTTAACTGTATTTAGCGTTGTGGTTCCTTTTTTAGATTGAACCAGGAGCTGGACAGATGGAGTCCACCAGGTGGTGGACGGTGGTCCTACGGAGTTTATACAATTCGTTAGAGAATTTTTTTTTGTGTATGTTATAAGATTACTCGAAGACGCATGGGCCGATTTCAAAAATTCTTTTTTTTTGTTTGAAAGGGTGTACCTTCCAGTTGGTCCCATCTTCTCGTGGTCCTGGTTTAATGGCGGGATCTCGTCGAAATCGAGGGAAATAGAAATCGTAATCACAGTAATCGCAATAATAACGAATTTTGAATGAAGGCTTTTTTTGATTACATAATGAAAATCCTTTCTATGATATTTTTGAAATTTTTATGTTTGTTTTAAGATTATTCGAAGACGCCTGTACCGATTTCAAAAATTCTTTTTTTGTTTTAATCGGTGTACCTTCCAGTTGGTCCCATCGTCTCGTGGTCCGGGTTTGATGACGGGATCCTGCTGAAATCGAGGGAAATAGAAATCGTAATCACAGTAATCGTAATAGCGACAATTTTTAATGAAAGTTTTTTCTGGATTACATAATTTCTATTGCAAGAAATAATACTGCTCTGAAATATAAATTAGTTGAAAATAAATTAGTTGCCGTTAATATTTAAATGGCTTTGATTAAACTAGCACACAACTAACTACCATGGATTAATAAGAATTAGTTTTGGTTCACCTTAGTTTTTAGTGTCAATCGTTTAAAACTTTAGACGCCGTAAATAGTTTCTTTCTTTTTTTCTTACATAGTTTATTTTATGGAGCATTTACTTGAAAAAATTAAGTGAAGTTTCGTAATGGAAACATTACCTTATTTCTGAAGTACATTTAAGCTAAAAAGAATAGAATAAAAATATTTTTGAAAAAGAAAAAAATTGAACTTACTTCAGAACTTCAATCAGCAAGTGCTCTAAAAAGTAAAAAAATAACTTATTTTTTGAATACCATCGATATTACATTTGAACCAAGGCCGTATCCAGAGGGGGGGCCCGACGGGCCCGAGCCCTCCCCGAAACCCGAAATGTTTTATAACGTAAAACAGAGGAAAAAAAACCGTTTTCTTTTTTTTTTTTTAATTTTAAATGGCAAAAAAAAATATTATTTTTTCTTTTTAACTATTAAACGAGTAAAAATTTGAAAAAGTACAAAAAAAAAAAAAAAAAAGAAAGACAATTCAAATTCTTATTAGCTGCAAAACAAACTTGAAAACAAGACTCTCATTAGCACTTCCAGCTCTTTTTCCCAAATCAATTCAGGCTCAAGGCAAGCTACTTATAAGTTTGATCGGCGGTCCCCCCTCCCCCCATAAAACTTATAAAACTTACACCACTCAGATTCTTACCCCCTAATCGCCGGGCCACTAGTTTCAGACTAGGCTGAGATTGCTTCTCAGCGCCCTGATTCAATTAACAGGGTACTTTTTTGGTCCCCATTTATAAGCATTTGTAATCCTCGAGGGATTTTAATTGCGAAACATGTCTTCAAACGCTTCTAAACATGTTAATATCAACAAGACCACACAAAAACGGATACGTTCACAGACCCTCTGCTTTGTTGGACGCTCACCAATCTTAGACAAAAGTTACTTTAAAAAAAAATTCCATTTACAAATGCTTAAAAACCTTGACAACTTTGTTAAATGTAGCTGTAAACCTTGAATTTTAAAGTTTCTAACACAAATGGAGGGGAGGAGGGCATCAAGTTGCGCGAAACTCAGCTCCTTGATTAAAAAAAATATTCTGCGTAATGCAAATATTTTTTGTGACTCGCATGTTTCATTTCTGACTATTCATTAAATACCTAATTCAGTATTTTAGAAGTTACTTTGTAATTGATTCTTTTATTAATAAGTTAAGCACGAGAAAAAATATTACCCTACCTGTATTCTTTTTCGTTTTCTGCAGTACTAGTAATTGAAAAAGAAATTGTCGTTATAAGTATTTTTTAATATCTATTTTTAATCTTTAAAAGATGTGTCTTTCAAAGTTTTAACAATTTCGTAAGACTGTCCAATCAACTATTAAAACGTCAGAGACTGGAAAGTGCAAATGAAATGCTTTAAAGAATTTTAACTGTTCCAGAGTCTTTGAAAATCATTAAATACCTTTTTGAAACTCCTTCAAAAGTGCTTCAATCCTATATCTTATAAATAATTAAAATATGAATTAACTAAATGGCCAGAATGTTACTGTCTAGTTAAATTAATGTCTCGTTAATTATTTTTTAACTCTCTACACTATTTCTTTTAAAGAATTTTATGTGTTTTATAATATTAGTTATTTTATGTTACTAACAAGTGCTGTGTCTGTCGGTGAGTTGGAGAACTGATCAAAAACTACTATGTAACTATAGTGAAAACCGATGTAAGCAAGTGATAATGTGTTAATCTTTTCTCCTCCCTTGTCTTTCCTCTCTGTCGCTTAATGTTAATCGTTTGTTAAACTAAACATTTTTTTATGCTTTGATTAATCTTAATTCGCAAAAGAATGCAGAAAATTTATGAGATTGTAGTTTGCCTACTTCCAACATGTTTTTGAAGTCCCGATTGCCCCATATAAGGCCTCAAAATGCAGAATTTTAAAACTTTTTTTCAAAAATTTCCCGGGGGAGAAACCCCCGGACCCCCTAAAATTACGGATATTCTACCCCATTTAAAAAAGTTGTCATTACATATTTCTCCATCTCCAATAAAGGTCAGTTCAAAAAAATAATAAGAATAAAGAAATGAAAAACACACACATCAAACATCGTTGGGGGGGAGGGGGGCAGCTAGAAATTAGACTCATAGCACACACAAAAATGTATGTGTGTTTGGGCAATGTGCGAAACTCTGGGCCCCTCCCGAAATTTTTTTCTGGATACGGCCTTGATTTGAACAAAAGTTTTGAAGTCGGCGTAAAAACTTCAGGTGAAATGTTGTTTAAACCAACATTTTTCAGAGAAACGATTGAAAATTAAGAGCTGAATATTTGTACCATTACATAAATATATCGTCAATGTTGTGTAGGCGAATGCAATTAAAGAACCAGGATTAATTAAAATTTATATTTATAGTTGAATTACAGTGCCGTCTGATTCCATTTGTGTTTTTGCGCAGACTTCAAAACTGATGTTTAAATGTTGTTTCGATGGTGTTTCAAAGAATAAAATTATTTTTTACTTTTCAGAGCACTTGTCGATGCAAGTTCTGAAGTCGGTATTTTTTTGCCCTATATTTGTGAATTGCGAGTTTGATGACTAGTGCTTCCATCTGGTGCCTAAATCCGAATAATTCATTTCTTTCATAAATTTGAAAAAGTAAAACAGTCGAAAGTTGAAATATTTCTAAAGGTTTGCCGTAGCACGTTATCCAGTATTAATAAAAAGAAAAATTACCTATGTTGTAAGGCATGTTCGCAATTGTGATATCAAATAAAATATGCTGTTAAAATTTTTAATATTGAAAGAAAAAAAAAAAGCTAAGAACCTATATGTTTTGCAGAAGCGAAAATGTAAAAATGAAAAACATATTTTTAATGAACTCACTCAAAAGCCTTGAGGGCAAGAAATTAGAAAGTTAGGATTGATTTAAAGAATAGTCGCTTATAATTACCACGAGTAAGCATTTAAAGTTATAGAATTGTTCCAATAGGAAGTACAAACATCCAGTTGGAAAGGAATCGGGTAGTTACGAAAAAAATATTAATATATATATATATATATATATATATATATATATATATATATATATATATATATATATATATATATATATATATATATATATATATATATATATATATATATATATTGTATGTTTTGAGAGCCCGTTTTTGAAAACGTTTTCTTAAGCCAATCCGTTATTCAACAAAAACATAATTAAACAATTCACAAATGTGGTGGTCAAAAGTAACTCTTCAGTGTAAGATGTCACCCTGTATCGAACGTTACTCCTCAACATATAGCGAATTATTGTATTAAATGCATCTATACGAATGGAGTACGAAAGTGATAACTCACTGCTAAAAAATATATTTGTACGAAAAAAAGCTAAGAGATTAAAAAAGAAACTTCAATAATAATAATAATAATATTTTTCTAGCATTGAAGACGCGTATTATCACGTTTTCTCAGTGCTGAAACCTGTAATCCGGTCAACAAGGACTCTTCAGAGATTTTTATAATTTTTTCTTGTGGACACTTTTCTTTAATTTTTAAGAATCACAAAATACTAAAACATTAAAAGAAGTAATGTCATAGAAATTGTGTAAGTATGTCGGTGGTACGCCTGCAGATACCTCATAGCACCTACAGCCTTGAAATTTAGTACAAAATTACTTCGAGCATCAGGGGTTTGCACCTCAGGGCCTTTTTTAAAATTTTAAATTAAATTTCTAAATTTCTAATGAATAAGCGTTAGAAACAGGGCTGCGGAGTCGGAGGAAAAATGCCCGACTCCGACTCCGGGATTTTAAAACTTCCGACTCCGACTACAAATCCAACTCCCGACTCCTGCTTTTTATTATTATTATTTTTCTTTAACCCAAATGTGAAGAGAGAAAAACCCTAAACAAAGGTTGAAATATTAAGTCCATTTTTAAAAGTTCCATTTTTATTCATGGTCGTAGCCAGGACTCACTTTAGGGGGGGGGGTAGCAAGCTGGGGTATCCCAGTTCTAGGTCATGTGAGGTCATTGTGACCTCTCAAAAAGTTCAATTTTTTCAAGAATTCTTGCAGGTAATTTCACCACATTTACCTCAATTCTCGGAGGTCACTGTGATCTCCCAAAAAGTCCATTTTCTCCAGAGCAAAAGAAAAGTGCCGCTCTTGTCATTTGACTTCGTACAGCGGCGTAAGCAGACAAATCATTTCAGGGGGGGGGGGGCTGAACCGATACTCTTTGAGATGGGGGGGGGGATATCATAAAATGTAGCTAAGTGAAGTTAGCGTTTCGAGTTTGTGATATCAATGCTAATTTGTATGACAAAAATACATCATTAAAAATATTTCATCATTATTATTGCTATAAAAAAGTAAAGCGTTTTGATGAAAACAGAAAATGATAGAATTAAAGTTTGACATTTTTTCTTCATTGACGGAGGTGTTCTCCTGTATCAGGGATGCTTGCAATATTTTGGAAAAAAAGTGTGCTTTAATATTGTTAATTTTACAATTGATTTTACTCTTGCTAAAAATAATGGGTTTCAATCACATTTGTTTAAATATAATTAAAAGATTTAGAGGAATGAACAAGCATTAATCGGTGTTTCTGAAATATATATTTGCAATCAAAATGAACAAAATTGAACAACATAAGATAATCATTAACGTGACAAACAGTAAAACAGACGAGTCAAAATTTTTCAAAAACTAATTTTTCAACTTTTCTTTTAATTTTGTCTTGTACTTATTATTTGATCTGAAAACGTTTCTGATATTGTGACTTTAAAAAACAAAGGAAGGGAATAAAAGATTAAAACTTAAATAAATAAAAAAAATCGTTGAAAAACTTTCGGAGGGGGATGCCGCCCTATCAGCCCACCCCCTGAGTACGCCACTGACTCCGTACAAAACTAATCCTTTTCTTGTTAAATGGCCAGACTTTTATTTAACACATGGCATTTGTGCTGCAAATATTTTTTATTCACTTGCATAAGCCCAAAAATAGCAATTCGTTTCATAAAGCAGACCGACCATTTTAAAGTACTTTTTAATGATCCTAGATACTCAGGATTTGGATATTGGACGCTAAAAATTTGTATCTGCTAGTTTCAAAGATATGTTTTCAGCTTCATAAAATTTCATCCAAATCGGAGGTGGTCGGAGTCGGAGTCGACATGTTTTTCAGCGACTCCGACTCCTTTGGTCCAAAATCAGTCCGACTCCGACTCCGCAGCCCTGGAAGGAGCAATGTTTTTACAACTTTCGTTGAAATATTATTTTTCATCTTTGGCAGTTATTTTGTACTTTAAAAAAAACGTGGAAAATTTTCACCTCAAAAAATCATGGGGCAAAGTGAAAAACAGAATATTTTTGTTATGAATACTTTTCTATTCGACGATTAACAGTAATTTACATCAAATAAATGGGTAAATAAAAGAAAAAAATAATTATTGATGAAAAATTAACGAAAAAGTAAATATAAAAATAAATGAATTAATTAATGTGTGAGAAAAAATTAGTGAGTAAGTAAAATACAGAACGAATTAGAAAATCAGTTAATTACTGACGAAATAAGCAAATAATTACGTAAA
>JAXGGA010014173.1:0-32903 GCA_038373865.1 Uloborus plumipes | reverse complement strand
ATTAAATAATATTCGAATGTGATGTTTTTTGTAAAGTAGCTATCCAAACGACGAGACACAGATGTCCTCTTTTCCATGCTAATGCGAATAACACAAGTCGGTTTCATAGAAGCTTAAACATGCATATTAATTCTCGATGACTTTGCGTTACTTTTGCTGCGCACTTTGATTCAGTTATGAATCATTTATGCTGCCGAACGTTTCTGCGCATGCGCCAAGTCTCTTCAGACTGTCTCTAACTCTCTCGTTCGGTTATATTTCAACCACAAAACCGGGTAAATTCCGTTTTTTGTTTCTCTAACTTGGTAATTCACGGAATAGTTCCGTTTTTTCAAGGAAAAGTTCTGTTTTGAAACGAAAACGGAAATTTACTCTTAAAATCAGTAAAAATCTTCCTGAAAATTCAGGTTTTTTTAACAGTGTATATATCAAAGGGTAAATTTTTTTTAAATAAAATGAACACTATTTTGAGCTCTGGGAAGTAAAAGGAATACACATGCAAATTTTCATCAAAATCAAAAATGGTGATGCAACAACTTTTTTGAAAATTTGTTGATTTAAAATGGAATGACCCTATAGAATCAAATTCATTTGACCTATTTTAGTGAAAAAAAAAGGAAGAATGATTTAAAAAAAAAGCTGTGGATTGGATGTGGAAGTGGTTCTAGCAGTAACGTGACATTTGCAGTAGTAGCAATGGCATGGAGGAGTGATTATCATGCTTAGCGGAGGAGCATATTCGCAATGGTTATATATTTTATTACAACTTAGCAAGCATTTCGCACTCGATTCACATCCCCCCCCCTTCACACATTATTGTTTCAGTTTCAATTCGTTTTGATTCTATCAGGAATATTCATTTGCAAAGAAAACCTGACACATGTTTTCAGAAATATCTATAAAGTTATGGTTAAACTTGAACATGGAAGTTTGAATAAAAAATTAACAAACAGTTTTATCAGATTTTATTACTCCAGCTTAAGTTCACAGCTCTCTCATTTGTTCAATAAAGATATTAGTTCTAGATGAAAACTGTATTAAAGCAGTTCGGAAGGCTCAATCTGAAAAGTAATTGCAATGCAGCCCACTTCTGTTCCACTGCTTTTCTCAGTGAATGTTATATTTCCTTCATAACCACCCTGTTAAGAAAAAAATGCATTCATTAAATAAGTTTTTTTTTTTTGAATTTATGATTCTTTACACGTAAAAATTCAGGAAACCTTCAGCAATTGATTTTTATATTCATTTATTATTATTTATTATAATTTTTTTTTCATTTGAAGTTCCAATCCTTATATGCTTGGCATTATAATGTTTTTATCTTAATATGATTTAAGAGCCACATCATAAACATATGACAGTACACTAACAACCGAGGGATATTGGTAGTCTTTTTTTTTTTTTTTTTTTTTGCCATTTTGTAGGAATACGAATTAAATTTTGTTACTACTTGACTTCGCTTTAAACGTATATTCTAGTGGCATAACTCTTTAACAATAAAATTAACAATAGTTTACAATGAATGCACGACTGAAGCACATATTCAAAACTGCTTTAATTACAAGTAATGTCAATATATTATTATATTAATAATTGATTTTGGGCACTCCAAAGCTGCGTGCGCGATACGTGGTTCTCCGAAATGATTTCTTCTATTTACAAATATGAACTTGCTTGTTTTGAATTTGAGTCATGATAAAACCATAAAAGATAAACTTTTTTTCTCCCCCCCCTTTTTTTTAGAATTAAAAATTAAGATCAATGCCAATTGAAATTTAAAACTCTTGAAATGAGGAAAAGAGCAATAAATTTTGCTACTGAAAAAATTTCATTTCATGATGCTTTATAGTTTATTCCATCTATTTAGAGGCATACATTAGTTTTAGTGTAGTTAAAACTGAAAATTATGAACTATTTTACGTCCTTGCAAAACTGTTACGCATAACATATGCACTATACAGCGTTCATGGAGACTAAAATAAAGAAACACGCTATTTGGCGATGTCAAACGTGTGTTTGGCTTGGAAAAAGAGATGGTGCCACGCAGGCGGCATTAGTGAATAGTATTGATTTTCTTTTTTTTCTTTTTCTAGAGAAAATATCCAGAACATGGCATGGTTGCAAACCTTTTAGCAACTTATTTGTTTGCTATCGGTTCATTTATTCCGTAAACGCAGTATAGTGTGCTGTCATCACATATATTTTCAATATTTAGCAAGTAATTCACATGTTATTATAAGAGAAATTTACGATAATTGTGTCTCTGTGAAGAGCGTATTCAAAAAACAATGTGTGCTTCCCAATTATTTTTTTCTTTTACTTTTCAGGTTATTTAACTTCAGAGTTTTGAAAAGAAAATATTTACTTGTAATATTTTGGCAAAAATTTCGCCAAAGTCTGGAATTGCAACAGGGGCATCCGTCAAACTATATAAGGCTTTTTTCAACGGGCATCCACATTCAGCGTGAGGAGGAAACATGGGGCAAAATGCTTCTTGATGATTTTTAATCATATCACATACATCATATTCACTGAAATAAAAATCAATGTCCATTTTTCAAAAAAAAGCAAGAAACGTTTTAAATGGCTAAATGAAAAATAAATTAGGGTTTATAGGTAAAATTATTGTTATTTTTCCATATGCTAAGCTCAAACTACATAAACTAATGTACAGATATTATAATTGCATGTATTGTAATTTTTACGCTTGATATGTGTATCATACCACTACCCGTATAGTCCATATGTTTCATGTTTATAGACCGTTTCCCCTAGATTCCAACATGTCCCAAAAAATCATTTATCCAAATTAAAAAACATTTAGGTACCCTAAACGAGGCTTAAAATTCATAATTTTCTTCAAAAAATAGCTTTTTTTCTATGTATTTTGTAAACAGCGAAAGATAAATTTTAAGAAATTATCAAGATGAAAAATATGAAGCATAAAGTATATAATTAGAGCTAAATATAAGTTTTTTCTTTCATTTTATATTTATTTCTCCCTTAAATTAGTCAAAGGTAAGGTTTTTTCAAGTTTTAAGTTTAACTTTGCCACTTTAAATACCACATTTGTTTACAAATAAAGTTAAAAACCAACGTAAATAAAGCACAAATTGGGTAGAAAGTACAGCATGTTTACAGTGCATACTGTACTTTCTACCTATTTTGTGCTTTATTTACGTTGGTTTTTAATTTCAATTATATTTCAGCACAAAGCTTATTTGATCATTTTTCATGTGGGGCAAAGTGAACTAGTTAAGTTAACTTGCCTACTTCAAAAGGAACAAATAGGAATTTTGTTCTAAAAATTTTTGTACATAAATAAGGAGTATTGTTTTTTTGATAATACTTTCGTTGAAATATTATTTTTCATCTTTGGCAGTTATTTTGAACTTTAAAAAAAATGTGAAACATTTTCACTTCAGAAAAACATGGGGCAAAGTGAAAAATAAATTATTTTTGTTATGAAATTTTTTTAATTCGACGATTAACAGTAATTTTCATCAAATGAATGCGTAAATAAACAAAAAAATAATTATTAACGAAAAAGAAACGAATAAGCAAGTAAATGAAAAAATAAATGAATGAATAAAATAGAGAACGAATAAGAAAATGAGTTAATGAATGAGTAAATACTTAAGTAAAAGAATGTAAATGAATTAATAAATGAAGAAATGTGTGAGTGATTTAATAAATGAATGAATAAGTAAACAAATTAACTATTTCACTTTGCCCCGCGTGCACTTTACTGATTACATTGAACATTAAAAATAAAAAAAATGCCTAATTTTAACTAAATAAGGACTGCACTGGATATCAGTAGTTCTCTGGATGATAATTACAAAAATCTTATCCTTTTATAATAACAAGAAATATTTTTGAAAAACCACGAATATTACAATAATGGTATCAAATTTTCAAAATGGCTTGCATAATTTTTTCGTTGATCTTTGGCGCTACTTATTTTTTGACAGGAATTAACTATCTGTCTAGTTAACTTAGTTAAAATATTGCTGGATAGGTTACACTGCAAGCTGGGAAAGTATTTCACATTACCCTACTACATTTTTTCATTATTTATCTGCAAATGCCGTTTTGGAAGTTTGATCTTCAGTGATTTTGGGACTTGATATTTTCTTTAAGTGTATCTGCAATTTAAAATTCACAAATGATGCAACAAATAAACAGAAAAAATCTAATATTTAGAGAAATATATAAACTTCATGCCTCGTGCTGGGAACCTAATTTCTTTAAAAAAAATTGAATAAATGTTTAATATCAATATGATTGTCGAAAATGTTTATTTCAGAAATTACAAACTGTACCGACTTATACTTGAAAGTGTAAACTAGTACTTATGTACTGAGCCGAATCGAAAAAAAAGGGTAGAAGGAACGAAGTAACTAATTCTTTAATTAGTTACTTCCTCATATCGCGTATTTGTTACCTGTCATTTTAATATTTTGCAGAGAAAACAATTGATAAGTTCATATCATTTAAAAATAGCCTTTGCTTACTAGGCTCAAAATTGATGATAGTTTTCTCAATGAGAGTCCTTCTTTATGGGCGAATAACACTTAATTCCTTGAAGGAAAAAGGATGGTCTCAGTGTTTAGACCAGTAAATGATACGGCTGAAAGAGCTGTAAAAATGATGCAGGACTGCCATGGTTTGCTAACAGTTGATGAAGAGCAAAAACAATTTTTGTTGTGTTGCGTCCAAGAGCACCGAAATATATACTCTGATACTCTGACTGCAATAAACAAACATTAAAACGATAGCATGTTTAGGAATGTTTATTGTACTGTAATATTGTAGTAAATATATGTTGTAAATAAATCGCTGTCAGAGTTTTTTTAATTTGTTTTTTTCAATTTATTTATTTCTATTTATTTATTTTAAATTACAGATACATTTGAAGAAAATATCAAGTTCCAAAATCACTAAAGAACATAGTTTCAGTTGAATAATAAAAAAAATGTATTTAAAATGGAAAAATTTAACTTAAAACTTGAAAAAACCTTAGTTTTGAGTAATTTTCGGGAGAAATAAATATAAAATGAGAGAAAAACTTATATTTGGCTCTAAGTATATACTTTATGCTTCATATTTTTCATCTTGATAATCTCTTAAAATTTATCTTTCGTTGTTTACAAAATACATAGAAAAAAGCTATTTTTTGAAGAAAATTATGAATTTTAAGCCTCGTTTGGGGTACCTAAATATTTTTTAATTTGGATAAATGATTTTTTGGAACATGTTGGAATCTAGGGGAAGCGTTTTATCAACATGAAATTTTGAATTTCCGAAAAAAGTTTTTTTCGATTGGGCCTAGTGAAAAAGGGCTAGTTCGCACTTTCGGACGCAAGTCGGCACGGGTTACCGTTGTTCAAATTGCATGAAACTTTTTTTACAATTGTTTTGATGTAAAAGGAAAAAAATAAGAGGGTATGCGTTACAAAATTCCGACTTTCGGTTTTTTGGGGCACCCTAGTGTATACATTATATAGTGTTTTATATACAAAGCTTATGAACAGTAAGATGCACGTCACTGAGTTATGCAAATGATATGAAATGCGCAGCTCTCCGACGCACGTGAAGTAAGATATAAGAGAATGAAGTTGAAAAGTGGGCTATGTTCATGTTGGTTTTTCTGCCAGACTAATTATCGGAGAAATTTGGTTTTTGTCTCGAAGGATACGTGTGATAGAAGGAAATGCCACGCCGACCTCAACGAAGACACTTCCAGCATATAGACGACTTTACAAGGGGTATGGTGATCGGACTGAGAAGGTGAGGTTGGTCCATACGTCAAATTGCAGCTGATACCCACATGGATGCAAACACTGTGCATCGGCTGTGTCGGAGATGGTTGGAAAGAGGAAATGTAGCCGCATTGAGGGGTGCAGGTGCAGCCAGAGTGACGTCAGACCGCTTGGATCGACGGATTCACCGACAAGCTGTGGCGGACCCGCAAGTCACTTGTACGTCGATTCTGCAGCACGTGCAAGGTACCCTGGATGTTCCTGTGTCGACCAGAACCATTTCCCGTCGACTGGTTGCACGTGGCCTGCAATCACGGCGCCCGCTAAGAAGATTGCCATTGACCTCACAGCACAGACTCCAACGTTTGGAATGGTGCCGGACCAGAGCGACGTGGATGGCAGAATGGCAAACCGTAGTGTTCTCAGATGAATCCCGCTTCTGTTTGTCCAGCGATAGTCATCGCATACGTGTGTGGCGTCGACGTGGAGAAAGATCGAATCCGGCAGTAACTGTGGAACGCCCCACAGCGCGACAACGTGGCATAATGTTTTGGGGCGCTATTGCATACAATTCCGTATCACCTGTAGTTCGTATTCGGGGCACTATGACGGCCCAACGATATGTAGATAATGTACTGCGGCCGGTGGCAATCCCCTACCTTCAGGGTCTGCCAAATGCAATTTTTCAACAGGATAACACCCGGCCTCACAGTGCTCGAATCAGCCAACATGCTCTACGAGGTGTACAGATGCTTTCCTGGCCACCATACTCTCCTGACTTGTCACCAATCGAACATGTGTGGGACGTGATTGGACGCCGTTTGCAGAACTTGTCACTGCCTCGTTCAGAGGACGAACTGTGGCAAATGGTTGAAAGGGAATGGAGTGCCATCCCTCAGGATACCATCCGCAGGCTTATTGACTCCATGCCTAGACGTGTTTCTTCATGCATCGCTGTCCGCGGTGGTCCTACTTCTTAAGGCCCGGTTTCCTAGGACTGAAATCGTCGATCTCTGGCGAGGCGACAGACGCCGCAGCCTTCTGCGCATGCGCCTGAGCCGCTGATTGACGTCGCTTCACGCTACGCTCCAATCAAACTGGTTCTGATTCCAGCGTGCGTCGCGCCCAGCGTCGGCGACGATTCTAGGAAACCAAGCCTTTACTGAGCCGACGCCGTCCTCGCTCTAAATTTTGCTTATTTATTTTGAAATAAATATCACTTATTGTTCCATACTGTCTCTGTCTTCTTACCAAATTTCATCAATTTCTGACCACTCCTTCTTGGTGTTGCATTTTCAATGTCGAGCAGTGTATTTAAAAATTATACATGAATATTTCACAAGTTTAATTTGTAATACTAATAAGTAGTACACATTTAAGAGTAAGACAGCATTGCATTAGTTCATTTTTCTAATTAAATAAACAAGGTATATCATTTTAAAGTTTGTCCCAAGGTTTGCATGTCAGTATCCTGGCCTAGAAGTTAGTTCAATTATTAAAGGCAAAAATAAATAATTTTGAATCTGCAGTACTACAGCAATGTTTATTATCAATTACTTCTTTGGATTCCTTGTTGATATGAGTTGCCTGCTGTTTTCGTTATGATTTTTAAGTTCAAAATTGAGGTGTGTAACATTTTTCGATGTCAGCATCCTAGACACCATTTCTGTTTTAAGTAAAATAAAAATAATAATTCGCTGTACTGTGTAATTGAGTTAAGAAGTTAGAAGAGAAAAATAACATTCTTTATCTTAAATATATTTCTGAGCCTAGCCAGCAAGCCTTCAATGATGAAAATGTCAGTATCCAGGCGCAAGAAAATGTCAGTATCCTTGCACGAAATATGTCAGTATCCTGGCGCAAAAAAAAAAAAAAAAAAATGCCGCTGTCCTGGCATTGTTTTTAAAGCACTGGTTTACATCCAGTAGAATAGAAGGATTTATTTCCAAAACATTAGTTTGAAAACAAAGATTATTATAAAAAAAGTCAGGACCGTCCTTTCGAATTTTTCCAAGAGGGGGGGGGGGCAGGATTCGCCGAAAAATGGCAAAAACCACGCCTACTTAGATTTACATGTAAATATATTGATTTCCTAAAATCAAGGGGGGAGGAATGACCTCCCCCCCTGAACCCCGAAATGACTGGCCTTAAAAAAAGTTAAAATTGACAGACGATAAATAAAAAAATGCAATCAGACGAACAATTCTGCTATTTTTAGTTAGGGAAAGTGCTCCAGTAGTCGGCCACAATGACGTAAAACTCCTCATAAATAGTACATTTTTAATTCAAAATCAGATATGGCGCATTCACACATTCATGTACCTATCCTCAATCATCAACCAGTGGCAGTTAAGTTTTGGGTACTTTTTTTTGAATTAGTAATGAGTTTTGAATGGTATGCCCGTCATCCAAGATTGCGATTCTGCTTATTTTTCAGCTAAGAGGACACGTCTTCTTAAAATGGCCAATTAGACTTATTAATTTAATTCTTCTGTAAATTTGAGTGATTTTTATCTTAATGGAATGTCTAACATAATGTGTCAATGAAAGAGCGAACTCCTGGTTAGACTCGATTGTTTTTTAAAGGGGTGGCCGACTACTGGGTACAGAATTCTTCTGCATTTCCAATAGTCGGCCATGGTAGGCCGACCACTGGTTCTAAGCAGTTTGGATGATTTATCCAGTAGTCGGCCACATACTTAATGTAGCTTTTCATTCTTAATATGGGTTCATCAAATTAAAACTAAATTAACTTATTGAAATACAGCGACAATTTAACTGTTTTGAGTAAAAATACCTTTTCCAGAGTTTATTTTCTTGAAAAATAGTAATTAAATTAAATGTCTTAACTTCATTTGACCACCATTTCGACATTTTATTGCTCCTAGTGTTGTAAATTTAATTGAAAATTCTAAAAAAGAGATTTTTAAATACGCATACGTTGAGTTAAGATTATAAGTTTCGATACTCATCTAGTTATTATCAAATGGTGTTTTAATAGTTTTTCTTATCTAATTTTATCTCAAATTCATGAAATTGGCGAAACGAGTGATTTGACTTCTATTGATACTTATTCGGCAGTTAATAAACATTCCCTAATTATAGGAGATAAGATGCATTACTTCAATAGTCACATAGGCTCAAGTTATTTAATGAGTTCCAAGCATGTAGTTATTCTTTCTTTTGCTATTATGCTTAACTTTTTGCTTTACCAAAGGTACAAGACCCTGTGCTCTATATAGGATAATTGTTTCAAATGTTGGTACATTTTCACTAATGATTCTCCCCAAATGTTTGACTTCTTGAGTTTTCTTCGCTGGAGAATTAGAATTGTGCTGAGTTAATTTCAAAACTACATGGTTACGTTGCTACAAACTAAATTTTGATTTGTTTTCAGGGTTATTCCTCGTTTACTAATATTTTTGTCGAAAGCTGTAAGATTACTTTCATGAAATCCCGAGTTCCATTTACTTCCTTATTTCATCTTACTTCAATTAGTTTAAAACAAATAACCTTGCTTCAGTGGAATATTCTGTGCTTGATGAAGCCTTGATGGAGATTCTTTTCAGCGCATTTTTGAATGTATTTTTATTTGCATAGTTTTGGAAGCAATCATTTCTGAAACTACAGTTTTAGTTTCATGTTCCGTATGTTGAAATTCCGTTCTAATGAATGTGAATCAGTTAAGTGCCGACGTGATTATTGGTCATGAATTGTGTCGACTCTACGATTACGTCTTTATGTTTACATAAACAATAAAGCAGTTTTTCATTTCTTGATTCTTTGGTCATTATCACTAAAAACTGCTGTTCACTGCAAAACTATTCCTGTTTTTTTACTTCCTAAGTAAGTGCATTTTGTACATTTTTCTAAACTTCGTTTATTTTGTCTCTTCTTGCATCTTTAGTAAGTGCTGCTGAAATTCTTTTCTTCAGAAGCTTTTTTTCAAAACTTTCTTTTAAGCCCAAATTACGTACACGCAATACGTAATACTTTGTTGCAATAACATTTATTTTACCTTTTATTTTATCACTTATTTCACAATACAAAGTTAAATCGTTTATTTCTGGAGATCCTCCTAAAACGGTGTCCGGGTTTAACAAAAGGAAGGGGTGGTTGATTAAACTGTGACAGATTGCGCAGGGGGGGGGAGGTAACAAGAAATATGAGTTTTCATATTTGGTTCGCAAGGGTAGTTTCGAAATTTTTCGTCATGGAAATTAATCGTAATATATTGAACGCATCACGTTCTACGTTGTTCTTATCTATTAAATCTTAGAGTGGTTATATATATGACATCATACTGCCGATGCGTCATGAATTTTCATGTTCTTGTAATCTGTAACTTGAGCGCTATTAACGGGAAAACGGGCACGGGCGCTGCATGATCTATACTTCGAGCTGCCACAATTTGGACTCATTTTAGTCTGCATTTCAGTATCTTAGATGTTAGTAATAACTTTCTGATTTGAATATTCTTATTGTGAATTTCAGTGTTTTATATACTTTTATTAGTAATAAATTTATGACTTAAGTACTTTTTATTTTCTACAAAATATGGCTAAAAATATAAATATTTTATCAAAATAAATAAAAATCATAAGTTAAAAACGATAGTCTTTTATTATTTGAGGTGTGATACTACTTATCGCTGCGAAAAAAAGTCCCCATTGTGAAAAGAGTTGAGCAATAGCTAAATTCCCCGGTTAACAGGTTAATTAAACTGTGACAGATTGCGGCAGGGGTGGGGGAGGTAACAAGAAATATAGGAGTTTTCATATTTTGGTTCGCACAAAAGCATTTTATGTAACAACTAGCGGTACCCGCACGGCTTTGTCCGTGGTATAAAACTAAAACATCATTCGGTAATAAATTCATATCGCAGAAAGAATACTCAATTTTAGTTATAATTTAACAATAATTCCTTAATAACAATTTGTTTGTGTGTTGTAGTGTGGTAGGGTAGGGTAGCTTGAATTGTGAAACATTGAGAAAAAGGGATGAGGGGGGGGGGGCAAGTATATTGGGAAAAAAGTGTTGCGCCATTTATACTCATACCCTTATGAAGCTTTTTTTGATGTTTTAAATTATTTTCTTTTTGATATAGATATATTTTTAGACGTTATTCAGAAAAAAATACTTTTTTAGCACGAGTTTTTAAAATAAAACTGTTTTTAGGCAGCTAAAGTATAGAAACATTAATGTCCCGAGAATTCTGTGCTAATTGCATTCTCTAAAATTGATAATGGTAGATTGATAGTTAGAGAAATAAGTAAAGCACATAGTGTATCAAGAAGTACACTAACATGATCATCTACACAGTTGAGTACCAGAGGTACCACGAAAAATATGACCAGTCTAAGAAAAATGCATCGCTGCAGGCCCGTCATTCCACGTTTTTAGAGGGGGGGGGACAAAGGGAGCAAACACAATGCTATTTCATCGAAGAAAAAGCAAACACCACGCCCACTTATATATTAATTAACTGATTTCTCAAAACCGGGGGGGGGAGCAATTCCCCCCCCCCCTCCTGACCCCCACCCAAATGACGGGTCTGGTTCATTGTAAGTTTCCCTTTGTTTTGTTTTTTTAATGCAACCCCCTATATCAGATAAGATCAATGAAAATGAAGTGGCCGACTACTGGATTCAACGTGGCCGAGCACTGGATTTCTGTGGCCGACTACTGGAGCATTTACCAGTGTTGACAACAGCTTGGATTTTAACATAATTTTTTTTTTAATTTCTGAAAAAAGTAGGTGATTCACTATCAGAAAGGTTCATTCTAAAGTTTTACCTTATTTTTGTTGCTGTATTGATAGCTGAAAGTTCTAGGTTAGCCACGATCCACAAAAGATCTCTTAAATGGCCGACTACTGGAGCACTTACCCTATTTATTTATTGTTGTTCACACGAATCTTTTAACAGTAGATCTGGCGGTTATACAATTGTTAATTTTAACGTTACTCGAATATATAAGTGATTTTACTGTACGTTTCTGAGGCAGAAAAGTTTTCAGAACAGCTTTCTAGAATTAAAAATTTGAGCCGAGAAATAAGCACAGTTTTTTAAGGCTACTGTAAAACTAAATGAAAAATGATCAAAAAAGCTTTGTGCTGAACTATAATTGAAGTTAAAAATCAACGTAAATAAAGCACAAATAAGGTAGAAAGTACAGCAAATAGCTATTTCAAGGCTACAATGGAGCCCCTTCCTCAGTGCAAGAAGCTCAGCAAACATGAAAGCTGTAAGAGAACTGAGCGCGAAGCACGTGGGCCCCGGTATTTATAACAAATGGGCCAGTGCGTATGAACTCACGACGAGAGCGGGAAAACACCGACCAATCAGCGATCAGCGAAACAGCCAGGAGAGCGAAGAAAAGGGGAAGACAGCAAAGGAAAGTAGGGAAAAGAAAAAAGCGCGGGAGAAAACACTAGAAGACGAAATTATAAAAATTGCTTCCAGATGTCAGGGAAAAATGGAACACTGGAAAAATCATTCACCAGAGAATGGGAATTTTTCCAAATATAGTAAGCTTCCCAAAAATCGAGGTCATATAATTAACTATGAAAATTAATTTATCTACAGCTCTATTCACCAGCTAAGTTCAACCTGAGTCATTCACCTTTATATGTACGAGGGTAATCCCAATCCCAAAAGTAAGTTGTGCAAAAGCTTTGGGGACGCATAGAAACTATAAATGCAGCTATTGACCACTCTGTTGTAAATGGTGCTCCCACCACTCCCAAACAAGCATGCCCGCATCGCTGGGTCCCGCAGTCTAGGATTGGCAGCTGTTGCGAATGGAGCTACCTTTTCATGTTTTTGCCACGTGTGAAGTTGAAGTTCGCTCTGTTATTCAGTTTTTTAATGCAAAAAGGGTAAAACTGTGATTGAAATTCATCGAAATTCATAGAAGAATGTTGAGCAAAGGCGTATGCATTTCCCATGACACCAAGGCATATTTTAAGGAAATTTGACTGCGTGGGCAACTCTAACTTCCTCGGATGAATGGAGGGGGGGGGGGTTATAAATGGGCAGTTTATGTTAGTTTAGTAATCGTGAAAACAGAGTTGGGGTGCGAAAATTGGAACAACGGAAATTATTGCAAATGGTCGTTTTGTTCGATAGAAAAAGAGCATAAAGAACGTAAACTCTGACTTTTTGAACTATTTAAATTTCATTTAATATAATAATTCCCATTCTCTGGTGAATGATTTTTCCAGTGTTCCATTTTTCCCTGACATCTGGAAGCAATTTTTATAATTTCGTCTTCTAGTGTTTTCTCCCGCGCTTTTTTCTTTCCCCTACTTTCCTTTGCTGTCTTCCCCTTTTCTTCGCTCTCCTGGCTGTTTCGCTGATCGCTGATTGGTCGGTGTTTTCCCGCTCTCGTCGTGAGTTCATACGCACTGGCCCATTTGTTATAAATACCGGGACCCACGTGCTTCGCGCTCAGTTCTCTTACAGCTTTCATGTTGTTTGCTGAGCTTCTTGCACTGAGGAAGGGGCTCCATTGTAGCCTTGAAATAGCTATTTGCTGTACTTTCTACCTTATTTGTGCTTTATTTACGTTGATTTTTAACTTCAATTGCTGTAAAACTAGTTCACAGATAATGAGGAAGTAACTTTTTTGTATAAAATATAATCACAGTGTGTTTACAACATCTATGGATAAGAAATAACACAGATCACTGTTTACTCTTAGTTTTTGACAGTGGTGAACAGAAACAATATTACCATGATCCAACATTTTGAAGGCACGGAACCGTCATTCTCTTAGGCTCCAACTTAGTCAAATGCAGTGTCATGAAAAAATCAGAGGAAGGCAAATCATTTAAAACTTCAAAACTTGCAGTGACAGATACATTTCCAGGGTATAGAATTGGATCTGGATTCACACCGCCTTGTTTTATTGCAATTTTCTTATCACTTCCACCTAGAATGTGCACAAGGATTAATTTAATCGACGTATTTTGTGGAAGAGCAGCTTCAAGCAGACTGCAGATATAATTAACTATGAAAATTAATTTATCTACAGTTCTATTCACCAGCTAAGTTCAACCTGAGTCATTCACCTTTATATGTACGAGGGTAATCCCAATCCCAAAAGTAAGTTGTGCAAAAGCTTTGGGGACGCATAGAAACTATAAATGCAGCTATTGACCACTCTGTTGTAAATGGTGCTCCCACCACTCCCAAACAAGCATGCCCGCATCGCTGGGTCCCGCAGTCTAGGATTGGCAGCCGTTGCGAATGGAGCTACCTTTTCATGTTTTTGCCACGTGTGAAGTTGAAGTTCGCTCTGTTATTCAGTTTTTGAATGCAAAAAGGGTAAAACTGTGATTGAAATTCATCGAAATTCATAGAAGAATGTTGAGCAAAGGCGTATGCATTTCCCATGACATGACACAGGGGCGGCCCTAGCAGTTTTGCCGCCTGGGACAAAAATTCAAAATGCCGCCCCTCTTCCCGATTAAAGTTTGAAAAGAAAAAACTGCTGATAAATACGAGCCAATAAATAAATGTTGCAAATTAAAAACAACGTGACAGAATAAACTCCTATATTCAGAGTAAGATTTGACCGAATTTGACCCTACGCTGTTTTAAATATGGGACCCCTTTTGCAGTCCGTGAAACTACAGTCCTATGATACAGAACCTCATGTTTCCTTTTCTCTTTTTTTTTAATGCTCCTGCTGGCTTTTCTCTTTTTCTTTTGTGCATGTGTGTATATTTCTTCATAAGCTTTTGAAGCTGGATAGGCATGAAGAGAATGATGCAGTGACGACCTTCAATGGAGTATAAAATATGTGTAACTTCAGGGGGTTCGGGGGTTTCTTCCCCGAGAAAAAATTTGAAAAATGATCTAAAATTCTACATTTTGAGGCCTTATGAGGAGTAACCAAGACTACAAAAATATCAGGAGAAAAATATGCAAACAAAAACTTTTTAAAAATTTTACCTTCTTTTGCAAATTAAAATTAATTAAAATAAAAATTGCTCGTGTTTGTGATTATGCAAGTCGTTGACATTAATCGACAGAGAAAAGAGCTTAGGAGGAGAAAAGAAAACACATCGGCTCTTGCTCACATTGGCTTTCGGTATATAATCAATGATTGATCGTCGCTCCAACCCACCGACTAACACAACACTCTACTAAATGTAACATGATCAATCGGGAAAAAATTCATTAAATGATTTGAAAGAAATGGTGAAAAGACTTAGAAATCAGGAGAGTAACATCCCGGGAATCATCCCCCGAGTTCGGAAAATTAATGGTTCATTTCATACACTTGATAAAAAATAAATTTGTAGCACTTTTTCAAGGAGTTTTAAAAACCTTTATTTTCAAAGACTACAGAAAAACTGGATGTTAGGCACTTTCCAGCCGCCCTTGTCAGTATAGTTACATCAATTTGTTGTTTCTTTCAATTATCAAGCCTTCAGAGGTGTCAGTTGCGAAAAATAGTTTCGATTCAAGATAATTTTTCTTTCCGAGTAGGAGGACATTTTAAAAAATGATTTGGAAACATTAAAAAATATTTGATCTTTCATAAAAACTGTAATTTTAATGTTTGGCACTATAATTGAGCACCTTTTAGAAGTTTCAAAAACCCAGCAAAAAATAATGTGCTAAAAAGCTTTTAAAAATCAGCAGCAAATTTAACCATATTTGGAACAAACTTCAAAGAAATCTGCAGAATATTCAGAGAACTAAACAAAACTTCAAAAAAAAAAAAAAAAAATCTCATTTTCTACGGATTATTTTGAGCTGGGAAACCCTAAGGGGTTCCCAGAACCTATAGGCTGACGACCTCTGTGCTAGATCAAGCGCATTTATATGCAGTGATTCCCATCAGTCAATATAATTTCCAAATATTTTATTACGTGTGCCCCGATGAGAGGACACTCTGTAGCCTCCTTAGAACATTTCTTATTCGGAAAATTTTCACTGATTTGGATTCGTACGAATTATCGCTTCATTTGGTGAGTTGAGAATTTTTCTCCTCCCAAAAAACTATCTCCTATCAACAATTTCAAAATCTTTACATGCTTAAAAAACTTGTCTAATATAGTTAGTTTTTTTTTTTTCTTATGGGGGTCTCCGTTGATATTATAGTTTCTAAAGATCCTTTTATTTTAATAAGCAATATTGCAAAAGCCAAAAATGCTATGCTGTGTTGAAGTGGATTCATTTAAATGACACACTTAAATATTCCTACATTCATACTTTTCAAGATTCCAAGTTACAAAAAGAATAATGTTTGTTAAATAGTTTTATACATTTTCTTTTCTTAAACAAAAATTTATTTTAGGTATTCGAACCAAAATGCCGTCCCTAAGATTTACCGCCCCGGACAGGGGGTCCGGAATGTCCGCCGCTAGGGCCTCCCTTGCATGACAACGCTCGTCCACACGTTGCCCGTCAAACCGTCGTACACCTGCAAGACTTTGGTTGGACATTGCTCATCATCCACCCAAAAGGGTGGGTGGCTGCCAATGGGGGCCTCCTACAGAGCGGGTAACTTGGTCCCTAGTGGCTATAACTTGTTCCCGAACTTGAATGAAGATTTTGCTGGAAGGCTCCGAAGAGGTGAAAGATGAAATTCAACGTTTCCTCAATTTTATGGTGGCAAGCTGGTACGACATGGGTATACAAAAACAGTCACAACATATACAAAATGCATCTACCGAATAGGCGATTATGTCGAAAAATAGATAACTGTTATAGAGAAAAACATGTTTCATTGTTCTTCTAAAAAAATGGGGTCTTTATTTTTGGAATTACCCTTGTAAATTAAAAGAAAAAATGAATTTTTAAAAACAAGATCCAAAGCCCCTTCTCCTTATTTAGAAGAATTTTGAGATCAAATTTCATGGAATTTGAATGGCATTTGCGTTATTAAAGTCATGCAGATCATAAACTGCAAAAAAAAAAATACTAAACACAGAGTTTCATGCAATAGAATTGTGAAATAGGATGAGATCCATTCCGTGTTGTAATTCCAAATAAGAAAACAAATCTAACACATCATCCAACAGTTCAAATTAACAGCATAAATGGATTAGGGTGAATATACGTTACTTGATTTCTAATAACCCATAGAAATATTATGATATTAAGATAATCATATTATTGTTGTCGTTTGCTTCGGTAAAAAAGAATATTGTCTTTTAAATGGTCCACATAGTTAATTCACTATAACTATTTCATTCAGTCATTAATAGTTGAAAATAGACAGAAACGTATACTCCCCTGATTTGGCCGTATACTACTTTTTATACAAACATATTCAAAGTAAAATTTGTGCTAACCCAACATAATGTTTTTTACCATAATCATAAACCTAATTAACATCAAAACAGATTTCATCAAAAAACATTGTAAAAATTAATAATATTTAAAAAAAAAAACTTTTCTCACGTTCCATAACAACAATGTCACCCTACCTGGCGAAAGTAAACGACTGAGATTAAGCATAAAAACTGCAAAAGGATGTCATTGACCGCGAACACTCAGTGTAATACAGACTAAAGTTAAAAGCAAGCTATTGTGGATTTAAGCAAAATTCAAATAATATTGCATCAATATTCGTTGCACTTTCACAAAGCGTACTAATGCCAGTCGCTACAGTATTTCCCCTGATATAAGTATGTTTTTATATTTCATCATTACTTAAATGTAGGGCCGTTCCACGAAAAAGCCGCCATCTTGTCCCGCACGTGACGCACATGTATTTTGTTAAAAAGTAATGATTTTAAAAGGTAATGTACAAAATTTTGTTGGTTAAGAAATCACAAATTGGTGTGAAATACCTTCAGAAAAAACTTTGTTGCCGTTTGAAATTACTACTTTTCAATGAAATATATTAGTGTCACGTGCAGGACAAGATGGCGACGTTTTCGTGGAATTGCCTGTACGTTTGTACAATGCAATGTTTGTTGCGTGCAGACATCACGGATTACGTTTAGTTCTGGTAAGAAGAAAGCGCGATTTTGTTTTTATAGGTTACTAGCTGCGTGGGCCGGCGTTGCACGGGCTACATCTGAACAAAAATTAGAAATACTGGTAGAAAAAAAGATGACAAAAGAATTCATTTGTATTATACTGGATATAAGTTGGGACTTCTAAAACCTTTATTAAGGCATAGCTGCGCCCCGCGGTTTTACAGCAATCTATTAAAAACTATTTTAACCCATTAATGCCGACTTCGAAAACATCAATAAGACATTCATTTAAATTTTAAGCCTATTATCTCACACGTTTTCGACAAGGATGCGAAACTTATCTATAGTATCCTTTCTATGAGTTTTTACCATGTGAAATGCACAACTGTTAGACTGATAGAGCCATGTAAGGACAAGTTACATTTCTTTTCCGTGTTGGTATATTTTTGTACCAACCGGCATTTATGGGTTAAGTACATCAAGCTATGATAACTATTGCTCGTTTTCGAAATATGCGCCTAGTGATAAATATATACTAAACAATCACGCGGGGAAACGCAAAAAGTAAAAGAACCTTTGGGAAAAAATATTTATAGATATAATGTTATGGGGTGTGTTTAATATAAAAAGAACGTATTTCAAAGTACTTCTGTATGAACGATATTTTTAGTATTACTTTCACTTGGTAGGAGAACGTACTGATTTTCGCTGGAGCCTGATCTTGATAAAGCAATACAACTATTAAAAAAAAGTTAGACTCATTTAAAGCTAACGTGTATACATAAGCTACATGTGCTACATAAGGAAAAAAACGTTAAAAGAATAATTAAACACTACCCAATATAAAAATACTATGCAATTAAATTATGTATTCAGTACCAATGATACAAAATAGTAAAAACGTTATAAAAATATGACGAATCATATTATTTACTTAGATTAGTAACTATCTTAAATCATTAAAAAAAAAGAAGGTTTGACTCATTTGAAACCTACTTACCTACCTATTACATAAGAAAAAAAAGTCAAAAGAATAAGAAAACAATACCCTATATAAATATACTATGGTTTTAAATTATGTGCTTAGTTAAGTACCTGAGGTGCACTATAATAATAAAGTTACAAAGAACAACCACAAATGAGGAAGAAATACTAACAATGCAGAACTAAGGAAGACAAAAGTTGATAAAAAAATCCTACAAAACAAATTATACACCTGAATATCAAAGAAAAACACGAAAACCATTTCGTGATCTGAGCCATGTGGCAAGAGGCAAGACTCTCGAGGCTAGAGCAATTGTCAACCAGCGCTCTCTTCACAGTTGCTAAAAAAATAATTTCAACGAACGACATCTCTCGAAAAGAGTGGAAAATAATCCACATTAAAAGGCAAATCATTGGGAATCATTGGAGTGCAAACTATAAGCTCCCCGTTTGAGCAACTGCTTGATTGTCAACCATTGAATGTAGAGGGCGCCTCCACAGCTGCAAAAGCTTAGCAATACTCTTTATGAGTGCCATCTCTCGAGAAGAGTGGAAACTAATTCTTTTCGTAGAGTTTATTATTTTTTACATTATTATTTTTTGCTATAACAATAACTCCTATAGCCTAAAGCCTTCCTGGATAAATGGACTATTCAACACAAAAAGAATTTTTCAAATCGGACCAGTAGTTCCTGAGATTAGCGCGTTCAAGCAAACAAACAAACAAACGAACAAACAAACTCTACAGCTTTATATTATTAGTATAGATGTGTGATTCTGTCACTTCTCTGGCGTCCCTCCCTTGGCAGTTTTGTGCCCAGAAAAATTAATATGTTTTAAAGCTATATTATAACGGTAATAAATTTCATTTTCATCTCTATTATACCTGTGATGTAATCTGAATAAACGTAAATAATGCGGGAAGTTTCTTTACTAAGGATCTGCGGTGCGACTCATATGCAACATGCTGGGTTTCCAAGATTTTATTTTTTTTTTGTTACAAAGTGAAAATTTTTTTAGACATCTCTCTCATAAGAGTGTCTACCCAGGTAGCACAAATAACCTTTAAACGGTTTTAATCGGTTGTTACAACGTTAATATTAACCATTTTACAACCTTTAAAAAACGAAGTGTGCTACTTGGGTATACTCTAATTTCACGCAAAAAAAAAGTGAAATAACTGTGAGGAAATTCAAAACTGTAAACCCTCTGCCAATATTTGTCACTCTCTTGACAACTCATTTTCCCCTATGGTTCCTATAAAGCTCAAAAAAATCGAAAAATCTTCTGGCATTTATCATTAAAAACATAAAAATAACGTTCACTAATGAAATAATGAACATTAAATGAACAGATTTTTTTTTCTTTTTGGACACAAAAAATTTAATTATCGTGTACTCACTTATATGCTTTTAATTTTATTCTTGAAAATACAACTGTGATAATAAAATGCATATTATTTACGTGTACGTTATGCATTCTTTACTATGATGTAATAACTTCAAAAATAGCAAAACTTTCGTCACCAAACCGCCAATTTCGTTTTTTAGATTGATGGACAAAAAATGTTAAACTCGAGAGCTGTGTTTAATCAAAATTACAAACTAACTGCAAGTATACTATTATTTTGAGTCTACTAACAAACAGTGGCGGATTTATAAGTTTGAGGGCAAGTCGCAATGCATTTTTGCGATCTGTCTATCACAGAGGTATGTAAAACATTCATTATGTGCTATACTCAGTCCCCTTTCGGGGCCCCTATATTCTTGGGGACCCCGCGCAATTGCGGCAATTGGCAAATCCGTCGCTTCTAACATAAGTATGTTCTTAATTGAAACGAAAAAATAAAAATTTAGTCATCAAGTAGCAAAAAATATTTCTTACCACAATCATTAAAAGTAGCTTTCCCGTTCACTTCAACTAAAATTAGAGCTATAAAATAAACAAAACACTTCAACAAAATGGACATTTTTCTGCTAATAAAAACGATTATTAAGAACAATAAAAATTGAGTAGCTTTTCGATGCGATGTTAAGGGCAGTCCTATCTCGGGAGACAAGTATTGTTTCATGTAAATTGTATAAAAAAATCGTTATCTCTTTTTCCACAAAGGACTTTGAACAATGACTATCAACGACTTTTTAGTGATGGGCCGAAAATATTAGATTTGTCTTTGTCAATCTATAAAAAAAGAAAGAAAGAAATCAAAGCAGAAGTTTCTTTGTTGTTCCTGTTTTTAAGTTTCTGCCTAAGTTTTCTTATCAAATAAATGCATTTTTAAATCGTGTTCGTTCCTTTATTCCCTCTTCAGACTTAGATGCCCTATAAGTAATTTCATATTTTCCAAAATTATTCATTTGCCATGGTAAGAAGGTAAAGGGTAGTATCTGCATTTTTTAAATATTTTTTTGCATTTTTGTCATCTATTCATTCAGGCCCATCAATTATCGGAATCGGGGGGGGGGGGGGTCAATTGTCCTACCCCTGGCTTTGGGCAATCAATGTATATTTACGTGCAAGTGGAAGTTGTTTTTGCTATTTTTTGATGTAATTTACATCAAGTAGAGATCAAAGGGTCTGCACTTGATGTCGTCTTCATATTTGCTTCCCCCCCCCTCCTGGAGTGTAAACAAGCCTACCAAATTTCGTTTATCTAACGCAAGTCTTTCTTGGTGTTGGGATTTTTTTTCCCGCCAGTGTATGTACGAAAATTCAAAAAAAAAAAAAAAATAAATAAATAAATAAATAAAAACAAGAGGAGATTGTGGCGAGCGTAATTTAGGAGCACTTTTAATTCAAATTTATTTTTAAACTATTTGTACCTATCTAAACTGTCCAAAGCTTATTCGTTGTGAACGTTGTAAAGTTATTTGAAACACTATGGTAATGGAGAAAAATATCAATGCACGAAAAACGTTTCAACATTGTGCACATGTGCACATTTATTCAGATTGGGAAATTGAAAAAATAAAACAAAAAAAAAAAGAAATTTAGCTACCACGATTTCTATGCCGCTGTTCGTGATCTGGTAGTGTTTTTGGGTCGAAACATATTTAATGTTAAACCCGAAAAAAAAAACAAATACAAATTTGACGACCAGCAACAGGCTCTGGGCCCAACAGGGCTGGTCCTATTCAAATTATCGATCCCAATGAAGATCAATGGCCATCTTTAAACTATCTACTCCCTTGCTCCTTACCGCCTCTTCCGGTAAACTATTCCAAGTACCCACTACTCTGCTAAAATAGTAATTTTTCCGAATTTCCAGGTTAGCCTGAGATTTAAACAGCTTATAACAACGACCCCTTGTCCTGCTTTCCGTGCAGAAATTTAACCCTATAACATCTTTCATTTTGATAAATTTAAACAACTGAATCATGTCCCCCCTGGTTCTCCTTTGTTCTAGACAATACATGTTAATCATTCTAAGCCTGGAATCATAGTCTAAATAAGAAAATCCATTCACTAACCTTGTAGCCCTCTTTTGTACCCTTTCCAATAAGTTAATATCTTTCTTAAGATAAGGAGACCAAAACTAAACAGCATACTCTAAATGAGGTCTTACCAAACTTCTATATAAAAGCAGAAAAACCTTCTTAGATTTATTTGAAATAAATCTATTTATAAACCCAAGCATCCTATTGGCTTTACTACTAGCTATGCTGCACTGTTGACTAAACTTGAAGTCTTGATTTATTAATACACCTAGAACCATAACCTTCTCTGCTTTACTAATGACTGAACCCTGTAAATAATAGCTTGTATGCTTATTTCCATGACCTAAATACAGCGCTTGACATTTCCCAACATTTTCTGCCATGCCCCAGTGGTCTGCCCTCTTAGTAATATGATAAAAATCCTCTTGCAGCTGATTTACTTGTTCATCATTTTCTACAACCCTCATAACTTTAAGGTCATCAGCAAAACAATTCATGTTTCCAGAAACATTTTCATGAATATCATTCATAAAAATAATAAACAAAAGTGGACCTAAAACTGATCCTTGGGGAACCCCACTTAACACCTCACTCCATTTAGAATGGTTACCCCTTACAACTACTCTTTGTTTCCTTCCTGTCAGCCAATTCCTAACCCAAACTAAAATTTTACCTCCAATTCCTATATCAGCTAATTAACTGAGTAGTGCAACATGCGGTACCTTATAGAAAGCTTTTTGAAAATCAATGTAAACAACATCTACACACTTTGTATTATCTAAAGCCAGGGTGACCTTGTCATAAAAATCTAATAAATTAGTAGCACACGCGATTTACCTTTCCTGAAACCAGTGCCGGATTAAGGCAGAGCGGGGCCTGTAGCAAAACTTGCAACGGGGCCCCCTCCCCTCAAATAATCCTTATCAAAACTTTGGGCGCTAAAAAAAAACATTCTTGATTATTGTTAATATGAGCAAACTTAGAAATAACACTATTCATAGTAGTCCAGGCTAGTGTCCATTGAAATGTCATCGAACCTAAAATTTTTACATATATGACATTTTTTGGCGGTTTCTATATGAATTTGACCTGCTGATTCCGAATCCGTTGAGTGCCAGATGCTAAACCTTGAGCATTTTTGCCAAAATGGCGAAATCCAATATGGCTGCTGTAAAAGGTATGAACAAATTAATGGAAACGTACGTGTAATGAAACATTTTATACACTTAAAAATGATTGTACTCTTCAGTCAAAATATAATTCTATTGAAAATTCATATTTATGAAAAGTATACGAATAAAAAAAATATCAAAATGGTAAAATTCAAGATGTCAGCCTGAAAAGTTGTAAGGTTTGTTTTCAGGTATTAATCATTTTTTAAACCGTAATTTACATGAAAGTAGAATGTTTTAATAAAGATAAATGTTTAAAATGATATGCAGGGAGCATAAAAATGTGATTTAGCCTAAAAATAACACTGTGAAAATATTTAGAAACATTCCAAACTTAAGTTTCGGGATTTTGCCGGTTTAAACCAATTTCCTGCAAGAAACAAGTTTCTTTTGCGAAAAAGTTTCCCATATTGATACAAGTTGCATGAATGCGAACTTCTCACTGTTGTGAAAGATATTTTAGCTACCAGTTGGAAGGTATATCCAACCTGTTTGTTTAGTGTTTCGTCTTCAGCTGGATTATAGATTGTTCAGATTGACATCACCCAAGTAAGGAAGGGTATATGCAATCTCTCGCAAAAAATTATTTTTTCCTAATAAAAAAGCGAGAACATTCTTAGGGCTAATGAGATATATTCGATAGATGTTTTGTGATAACTTTAGAAGCGTCTGCGAATCAACCGAACAAAACATTGTTACTAAACTAAAAGGGAGAAAAAAGTCTTAATACTTATCTGGAAGATTCATTAAATATTTTGCAGTAATTTTAAAAATACTTGTGAGACAGCAGAACAAAAAGTTGTTACTACTTAACTAAAAAAATTTGCAAAGTTTTCTATTTTGATGCTTTATTTTAACAGAAAGCCTTTTTTTCATTTTACTAATTCAAATGACAGTACAAATCACTATACCTACCATCTCTACAAAAATGTATTTAGTTTTTTTTTTTCCTTTCTTGATGTGATATAGACTTAAACGTAAAGTATTGATAGGGCTTAAAATGCAGAGGACTCGGGTAAAATTGGCAAGACACAGATGCATGCATGTGACAAAACGTGTCCTCAAGGATGCCACTAAACATTAAGAAGGTTAAAACAATGCTTACGTTCACCGCAAAGACTGAAATCTGTGATTCAAATCATACGCCAAATACAAGAATGGTACATGATTTAACCAACCCTTCACTGCACGGTGTGTCAGATCTGGCACAAACCAAATAAACCCTCATATATTCCTATGATTTTTAAATACAGTTAAACTGAGCTTTGTGCCCCTTCTGGAACATTGCTATAACAGTTTAGTGTGATGTTTATGCACTAGTTAGTTGCACTAGTCCAGGTATTACAGTTCTTGCTTTTTAAAGAAAGAGTGTCTGCATTTCCGTTAGAAGTGTGCTTAGTCATTATTTCCTTTGTTCTAAAAATGTTTAAATACACTTAGTGGAAAGTTTGTTTATACCACTTATGGCACAAAACACATTGTAGATTATTACACTTATCGGTATGCAAAGCATATGCTATGTGCTTTGTGCCATATATAGAACAAACAACTAAAACATCATTTTTGGTGCATATTTTTAAGATTAATTTTTTTCTTTATTTTTCCTGAACTCAGAGCTATTTAAAAGGTAACAAATGATTTTTTTCATTAAAATATAAAAAATCGTGCAGTGAAGGGTTAATGGAGTCATCAAGGGAAAGCTTCATTGCAGAAATTATTTAGTCATGAACTGGCTCCTCTTCCTACTGCTGTATTTGATGATGAGTGAAATATGAGGTCCAAATAAATCTGCACAAGAGTCAAAACTAAAGGCAATTTTCAGGGTAGGCGGTAAGAGTTGTCCAGAAATTATCATTCTTGGTGAATGTGCAACAATGTGGGTAGTACCTATACTCGCAAAGCTACCTGCTTGAGTAATTGTAATGATGGTGCAGAAAACCTTATTAAGCACGAAATACAAACCATTCTTGCGGTGCACAATCTGTTTAAGAGATACGATAAATTTAGTACTACGTCACAACGTCGAGCCACACAAGAGAAAAATGTCTATTGTGTTTTTCAACTTAATGAAAAATCACCACTTTCTAAAAGATCTATCTCACTGAAAATAGTACCAAATAAGACGCAAGTAATTAAGTTTGTTGAGCCGACTGTGTTCGATCCCCAGGTCAATGTGTAATTGTTACTGGTACCGATTCTTTTCCGATTAGATTGGTGTTGGAATTCAACAAGCTTTTGTTTCTCATAAGGAGATGGTGTGATTATGACTCACAAAAGAATTTAGAAACCTTCCAAATTAAAGTAAGTCACTTTACGGCAAGAAATTGTAAACTTCCCAAAAACTCTTAGATAGGTTGATGGTAACAGTTCAGCACTTTTCTGGCTTACAAGGAAAGCTCCTGGAGTAGTTTAACAAATATGGCCAGTGCTAAGGCAAAAATTGCAAGCAAATAGCTAAGCCGCTTATTTGTTTTGCAATTCATCCAAAACTACAATATCGAGAGATTGCACATACCCTTACTTGGGTGAAGTCAATCTGGACAATCTATAATCCAGCTAAAGACGAAACACTAAACAAACAGGTTGGATATACCTTCCAACTGGTAGCTAAACATATCTTTCACACCAGTGAGAAGTTCGCATTCATGCAACTTGTATCAATATGGGAAACTTTTTCGCAAAAGAAACTTGTTTCTTGCAGGAAATTGGTTTAAACCGGCAAAATCCCGAAACTTAAGTTTGGAATGTTTCTAAATATTTTCATAGTGTTATTTTTTGGCTAAATCACATTTTTTATGCTAACTGCATATCATTTTTTAAACATTTATCTTTATTAAAACATTCTATTTTCATGTAAATTACGGTTTAAAAAATGATTAATACCTGAAAACAAACCTTACAACTTTTTAGGCTGATATCTTGAATTTTATCATTTTGATAATTTTTTTATTCGTATACTTTTCAAAACATAAATTTTCAATAAAATTATACTTTGACTAAAGAGTACGTACAATCACTTTTAAGTGTATAAAATGTTTTATTGCACACGCGATTCCATTATTTTGCTCCATACCTTTTACAGCAGCCATATTGGATTTCGCCATTTCGACAAAAATGCTCAAGGTTTAGCGTCTGGCACTCAACGGATTCGGAATCAGCAGGTCAAAGTCATATAGAAACCGCCAAAAAATGTCATATATATAAAAATTTTAGGTATATGGCCTTCTAGCCTGGACTATAGCCATTTGTTTTATAAGCAAACTTTTCTTGACTTCATATCAGAAAACTTAGTGATTACACAAGACATCCATTTCTCTGCGTAATTTCCATTCTATGTTCAACAAGATTAGACTATTGAGACGGTCTTGTCCCATCGTATTACGTAATTCGTTTTTGACACGTTTTAATGTTGAGAACGACCAGGGGCGGACTGGGATGAAAATTCAGCCCAGGCATATTTTTTCAGATGCAGCCCCGGTGGGAGGGGGTCTGCCGGTGAACTAAAATCATGAACTTCTCCAAATTATTATACCCAAACAATTTTGAAATTTATTTACTGAGACCACACTGAGGGCAGTAGCAGAATGCAATTTAATACAAGTTTAATCGCGAGGGTATTTATTACTCAGATCGAATTTTGTAGTTTTAAAAATGTATTTTAAAACTAATCTTCGAAAATGTTGGGGGAAAAATGAAATTCGAGGAGGGTACTCCACTTTCTGTTTTCCGAATCGAAATTTGTAAAGGGCATCTGTTATACATCAATTAATAGTACAGAAAAGGGGATCCAGGCGGTCTTCCCCCGAAATTATTTTTTTAAATTGTTGCTCGAAAAATGCAGTTTTAGACGATCTTTGGTAAAATTCAGGAGACGAGGATTCGAGGAAAATTTTCGAATTAATCTTCTTAAAAATGCAATTTAGACAATCTTTGGTAATCTAAACGAGGTTCCAGGGAGAGACCTTTTTCGAAATTGAAATCTTAAAAACGAAAATCTAATCATCTCCGATTATGATAGGGAGAATGGGATCGGAAACACTATCAAAAATTCGTTTTTGAAATTTTAGCTCCAAGCAAGCAGTTTTAGAAGACCCTTGATGATATCGGAGCAAAGAGATGTGGGGGATAAAACCGAAAACTATTTTGAAATTTAAAAAGAAATAGAAAAAAACCACAATTGTATTGTATGTTATCTTTTGATACGTTTAGAGGATCGGCAATTTTTCAAATTGATAGCTCCAAAAATTTAATCTTAGTATTCAGTATAAAATTTTAAACCCTGCTGACTGTAATTTAACTTCTTATCTATTTAAAGCGTATTCCAGAGGCCTACGTTTTTGTCCCCATTTTGAAGGGATTTTTATAATAATATTTTTATTAAAAAAATTAAAAATGCAAATATGTTGTCAAGTGTTTACCCCAAGAAGGGCGTCTGAACGATTGAAGAAGTCTTCCCTGACGAACGTCTTTTGTATTACATTCATTACACTCGGGGCTAGCAGGTGGCAAGAGATGGCACAAGACTTCGTATCCTTTTTGCTAACTAGGCACAAAAGAGAGCCACGCACATGATGGCTACGAACCCTTCTAATGATAAGCATCTGACAGACAATTGACCTAAACTGTTGGTCATTCAGAAATACATCTACAGTAGATTGTTGATATACTCGCGTTAAAGTTCATCAGCTAGTTTTTTGCTTTGGCGGCCCTTTCTTCAAACATTAGAAATAGATGGCCCGCTCCCTTTCTGCAGTCGAACTCTAGAAATTTTGCTCCTGCCTTCTCGGCGGCCTTGTATTTGTTAGTTTTACGGAAATTACTTCTTTTTTTGATAAAAAAAAGTCTGGTTTATATAGGCCGGCCCTTTTTGGACTAGGAAAGGACCGGCCCTTCTGGCATTTTCCCAAATTCCCACATAGCCAGTCCGGCGCTGAGAACGACCGTTCTCCGCTGCAATTCGTTATCATTAAGAGCAAGAATCTGAGAAAGTGTCACGCCTAGCATTATGAGGTGATTCATGACATCTCAGATCTTTTCCAAAAAATTACCAAATGTTTATTATCTTATTGAAAGACCAAATCCAGAATGTTTTGCTCTAAAGTTGAGTTGTTTAGTTTTTATGAACCCCTAAAGATGAAGGTGCGGCATCAAAAATTAAGCGGATTTTCAAGACATGGAAGTTGCCGTGAGCCAAAACTCTTACTAGGAACAGTTGAACTCCAATTGTTTTTTTTGTATATGGAATATAGAAGGTTGAAACTTTACAAAATGAATGCTAAATTTGTGGTAAGTTGTTGCGTAAGGTCAGGGAAGGCCCTCAAAACAAGGCATTTTTGACGTTTTTTAGCGTTTTTGAGGTCCAAAAACAGCTTGTACATTTCAGTTGCCTAGGCAAAAGTAGTGTCGTTTGAAAGGCCAGTGTAACCACTTTAAAATAATGTATAAAAAACCGAGGAAAGTTCAATGTGTTTTTAGTTATACCAGGCCAAAATATGAAAAATGTCATATTTTACCCATATTCAAACGGTCATAACTTCCTCTGCCAACAACATATTGAAATATTTTTTTTGCAAATGTCATATTCTATTCTTTGTCTTAACAGAACAGTTGAGTTCTTTGAGGCGAAATCAAAAAATTTTTTTTACAAAAAATTTATTTTTTCCTGTGCATTTTTTGTAAAAAAAATTTTTACATTTCGCCTCAAAGGACTCAACGGTTCTGTTAAGACAAAGAATAGAGTATGACATTGGCAAAAAAAATATTTCAATATGTTGTTGGCAGAGAAAGTTATGACCGTTTGAACATGGGTAAAATATGACATTTTCCATATTTCGGCCTTACGTAACTAAAAGCACGTTGAACTTTCCTCGGTTATTTATACATTATTTTAAAGTGCTTACACTGGTCTTTCAAACGACACTACTTTTGCCTTGCCAACTGAATTGTACATGCTGTTTTTGGACCTCAAAAACGCTAAAAAACGTCAAAAATGCCTTGTTTTGAGGGCCTTCACTGACCTCACGGCAACAACTTACCACAAATTTAACATTCATTTTGTAAAGTTTCAACCTTCTATATTCCATATACAAAAAGAAAATTGGAGTTCAACAGTTCCTGGTAAGAGTTTTGGCTCACAGCAACTTCCATGTCTTGAAAATCCGCTTAATTTTTGATGCCGCACCTTCAACTTTAGGGATCCATAAAAACTAAACAACTCAACTTTAGAGCAAAACATTCTGGATTTGGTCTTTCAATAAGATATTAAACATTTGGTAATTTTTTGGAAAAAATCTGAGAGGTCATGAATCACAAGCGTGACACTCTCTCAGATTCTTGCTCTTAATGATAAATAAATGCGTAAGAAAGTCTCAACATTCGGAAAACAGGACTGCAATGAATGTTCTACAATAACCTTATTATATTGAAGCTCAAGCGCTTCCTGCTTCTCATTTTCAATATCATGTGTCAAGTTAGTTCTAATAAGCTCAGAGAATTGGATAATAGGGTGGGCCGAAAAAACACTTCTTTTTATTTCGAAGTTGTAATAGTGCGGAAAAGTTGCGAATCATGAAGACAAAAAGAAGGGAAGAAAAATTATCGAAATCGGTTGATATCTTCCGTTCGAGCATAGGGCCTAAAATTTGACAAAATATGAAAAAAACTTAATTTTTGCGATTTTCAATTTTTTTTTAATCAGATGTTTTCATAATTTTTTCGTGCGGAAAAGTCGCTAGTTATGAAGACAAAGAGAGGGATAAAAAATAGAACAAAAATTATCGAAATCGATTAATATCTTCCGGTCGTGCCTACGGCCTAAATTTTGACAAAATATGAAAAAACTTCATTTTTGCGATTTTTTTTTTTTTTTTTTTTTTTGAATTTTTGAATTAGATGTTTTCGTTATGCAATAGTTTGTAACGTTTTCTAATATTGCCTTAAAACATTGTGTTTTGATTTGGTTTTGGTTAATTAATATTTTAGGGTTAATGCGTGGTCGCGAATTAACCCTAAAATTACCCAAAATAATAAAATAGTTACAATTTTTGGCGTTTTTGGTTTTTGATGAATAATTTTTAAATGAAACAGGCGTAGTTTTTTTTCAGATGAACTGACAATAAAAAAGAAAAACAAACTACCAGGTTCAGACGGTCTTTTCCAGTTGCGATAAGCCTTAGAAACTCTCATGCGCGGACGTCGGGCAACAATCCAGTCAACGTCGCTCGCCTATCCCTACGGTTCTCTTCCAATCCATCGGCGCTTTCCTAGGACCACGTCAGTTATCTGCCTATATTGTTTTTTGAGTCTGCGTTTCTATGTAGTAATCGCAATGTACTGTTATTTAGTTCAATCCAGCTATTTTCACTTTGAAAATCTTGTAGTCTTTTGGAATGATGTAGTTTTCTGTTGTGTGTGGACTTGGTGATTTATCGAAAAAGTTATGTAATAACAAGACAAATACTCTAATAACATGACAAATATTTGGCTGCCCCACTTTTGGTACTTTACAAGAACTTCCACCCAACAAGCCGTCCACTGGCGAAGACACCATTATTAATTTCTAGTGCCAAATAGAAGCTTCTTTGAGTACAGCACCCAATGGTGTCTACGCCAGTGGACGGCTTGTTTGATGGCAGTTCTTTTAAAGTACCAAAACTGGGACAGCAAAATATTTGTCTTGTTATTAGAGTATATGTCTTGTTATTACATAAGTTTTTCGATAAATCACCGAGTCCACACACAACAGAAAACTACATCATTCCAAAAGACTACAAGATTTTCAAAATGAAAACAGCTAAAATTAAAATAAATAACAGTACACTGCGATTACTACATAGAAACGCAGACTGAAAAAACAATATAGGCAGACAACTGACGTGGTCCTAGGAAGGCGCCGATGGATTGGAAGAGAACCGTAGGGCCAGGCGAGCGACGTTGACTGGATTGCTGCCCGACGTCTGCGCATGAGAGTTTCTAAGGCTTTTCGCAACTGGAAAACATCGTCTGAACCTGGTAGTTTGTTTTTCTTTCCTATTGTCAGTTTATCTGAAAAAATACTACGGCTGTTTCATTTAAAAATTATTCATCAAAAACCAAAAACGCCAAAAAATTTAACTATTTTATTATTTTGGGTAATTTTAGGGTTAATGCGCGACCACGCATTAACCCTAAGATATTAATTAACCAAAACCAAATCAAAACACAATGCTTTAAGGCTATATTAGAAAACGTTACAAACTATTGCATAACGAAAACATCTAATTCAAAAATTCAAAAAAAAAAATCGCAAAAATGAAGTTTTTTCATATTTTGTCAAAATTTAGGTTCTAGGCACGACCGGAAGATATTAATCGATTTCGATAATTTTTTTTTCTATTTTTTATCCCTCTCTTTGTCTTCATAATTAGCGACTTTTCCGCACGAAAAAAATATGAAAACATCTGATTGAAAAAAAAAATTTGAAAATCGCAAAAATTAAGTTTTTTTCATATTTTGTCAAATTTTAGGCCTTATGCACGACCAGAAGATATCAATCAATTTCGACATTTTTTTTTCTTCTCTTTGTCTTCACAATTAGCAACTTTTCCGCGCTATTACGTTACGAAAACACCCAATTTAAAAATTTAAAAACAAATCGCAAAAAATGAAGTTTTTTCATTTTTTGCCAAGCTTTAGGCCCTAGCGCGAACGGAAGATATCAACCGATTTCGATAAATCTTTTTTCCTTCTTTTTGTCTTCATGATTCGCAACTTTTCCGCACTATTACAACTTCGAAATAAAAAAAAAGTGTTTTTTCGGTCCACCCTATTGGATAAGTTCTTCCTCCAAGCTCTCTTCCAAATCTTCGTAAAAAGCAACAATACTGGGCGTTCTCTCCAAGATATCTTCCGCTGTAAGATATTTTAACTCCCGAAGTATTCCAAATAAGCTTCCTACTTTTTGATACGCTTCCATGCGTTTATAGGACAGACAAGACATGATCGATGATAAAAATAAACACCTGATTCTCAAATTTGTTTTGGGAGTTTGATTTTCTAGTTTCGTCAAATATAGTAGAGCCGACGAAACCGTCATATTTCGTTTGCGTCCTCTTGAATTGTTGCTGCTGGTATTCGACGCAGTCAGTCAATTCCTTGACTTGGGTTTCAAAAGCAGAAAACGTAGACCGCAATCCTTGAACGTATCCGTGTAAAGATTCATAAATAGCGTATCCGGTATTGAGGTCTTGATCTAGAGATTGCAGTGCAGCATTAGAAGCCTGTAAACGTTCTAAAATTTTGTTCCAAAAAATTGACAATATTCCAATTTCCAATTTATACATTTTTGAAACTAGCCCGTACGCCTGATTTCTACATTCTGCTTTTTGTTCCGTGTTATTGGAGATGCTCTCTAATACCTGTTTGATTGTCGTAAAACCACATAAAAGTACCTTATTTTTATCAGCTCAGGCAGACCACCTGGTATCGGACAGCTTCTTTAAACGTGGAAGTTTTGAGCCTGTATCGTCTTCGTCTAGGGTTTTTTCTAGAAGGCCCCATCGACAAGTTGAAGCAGAGAAGAAAACATACAAGCTTTCAACAAAACTGAAAAAAATTGACG
>JAXGGA010014172.1:0-32905 GCA_038373865.1 Uloborus plumipes | reverse complement strand
ATTCTTAAAAACAACGGCTCTTAAAAAAGATGATTTTTGGTAGAAAAAAAAACACAATATAAAGCGATCAGGACAGGTGCTTAAAGTTAAGCACGATTGTTATTAATATTCTCAATTTTTATCTACTAGGGATGGAAAATCCTCCAAGAAGGCATACAATTCTTTGTTTTGCTCTGATGCGATTTTGGAAACAAAAAAAAGACTTCATCGTGGTCAATAAAATACCCAATACTACCACCTAATCTAATATTTTGAACTTAAAAATCGATTAAGTGGGGATAAAAATAACAAGTACCATGATTAATTAGCTCCAAACCGACTTGATTTGCAGGTATATTTTTTCCCAGTTCATTTTTCATCTCTTTGTAAATCATATTTATGAAAAATTACCTTTAAATCCGTACGGGAAGTCAAAGTGAATTTATTTTAACCGTAGAGCAGGCAACAAACTGAATACATGCAAGGTAATGTATAAATGCATTTTATTTTACTTTACCAATTTAATCGAATTGTTTTTTCGAATTCCTTTCTTTGCT
Organism: Uloborus plumipes; assembly: GCA_038373865.1. NCBI lineage: Eukaryota > Metazoa > Arthropoda > Arachnida > Araneae > Uloboridae > Uloborus > Uloborus plumipes. The sequence continues at coordinate 32,369 of JAXGGA010014172.1, read as the reverse complement.
CTCTTGGGGGGATTTGAGAAGATAAACGCGTTTTTCTAGCGTCCTCGTTTTCTAAAGCCCGAATGCCACTTTTTTTTATTTGTGAACTGAATTGTTACTCCCCTGATATCACCACATTTGTTAACTGCAGAAAAAGTCTTTTTCGGCATCAGTGAATACGAAGATAAAATTTAGTATTATCTTTAGAATTTACCGAGGAAATGTAATTTTGAACAGACATGCAATTTTATATCGAGGCAAGGATTTAGATTTCAGTTCATTTTGACCTATGTTTCGAGTGCATGTAAGGAGCACACTTATAATGCTCCTGCAATTTATTTCCATCCACTCTTGCCGAAAAGAAAATATATTTCTTACTCGTACGACCTTATTTTCTTCAATGTTAGTATATTACCTTGTTTCGAAATAAAGTAAATAATACATCAAAGGAAGTTGATCAAATAATAAAATTAGAGTGAGGACATCCAGTTCTAAAAATCGGCTTTTCAACGCAAAGTGTAATGTATGTTAAGTAGTAAATTGCAGCACCTAAGCCAGCTCTAAGGAAGAACTACATGAAACTTACCACCAGCTCGGTTATGTTATCCATATACTGAAGTTTAATCCTCATTCGGAATCACCAGTCTGTCTTAGACTGTAACCGATCTGGAAGGAAGAAATCCTCTTAAAGAAGCTACACTGTTAAAAATTTTCCTGAAATTTTACGGTAAAAGTTACTGGCATCCATGTTGCCAGTAACTTTCACCGTAAAATCCAATTTTACTGTAAAATTTTACGGTAGAGAAAAGTAGAGTTAAAAAATGCAAAAAGCTAGGATCGAACCCATGACGCAGTTATCGCACTTCGCTTCTCTATCCACTGTACCGAATAGACCACACATGGCGAACAGAAATTGAGTATTATGTGCTTCGCTCAGTAAGTCACGTGGTTTATCAACTGGCGCTGTAATCGTTTCTTTTTTATGGTACAATTTACTGTAAATATTTTCGTTACTGTAAATGCAACATTTTACAGTAATATTTACTATAAAAGTTTCCTGAATTTTTAACAGTGTAAGAGTGCCAAACAAACTGGTCGCTAATATAACTCGTAAATATTTACGAGTAGAACCGTACCACTGCTGCGGTCACTTGAGCTATTTACATAAACTAATGAAATTGCGGATGGACTAGCAAGAGAAGGCAGTCTTAAAGACCCTACACATATCGGCTGTCTTACTTATTCGGAATTTGCTTCGAAGGCCAAGATTAATATAAACACTGTCTGCAGAAAAGCCCCTGTTCATGACTGGTACGAGGGTTATCGTCCTGGTGCTGCTCCAACTTGAACCAATAGTAGAAGTATACAGACGGCTTTGGCCAAGTTCCGCAGCGGGCATCTTCGTTCTTTGCATTACGAGTCCCTGGGTCTAAAGTTTTTCCTCTCTGCCCAAGTTGTAATATTTCTCGGGCTGATCCTGCTCATATTTTGTCATGCATTGGCTGCCTGAAGAGCCAATTGTTTTCCTCTTCCGAGTTGCTTCTTGCGAAATTGCTTTCTCACGGGTTCATGGACTTGATTTAGATGATACTATCTAACAAGTGGGATAAGTCACAACAACAACATATTTACATAGGCAAACATTTTGTCTATACTCTCAGCTTCTATAAGAGGACTTCTGCCTACAGCTCGGTTACTTCCCAAACCAGACTGATGATTCATTATGAGGATGAAACTGCAATATATCTGGATGACATGGCCCCGCCGGCGGTGTATTTCGTGTAATGTCTGTTTTATTCAGTGGTGGATTTACCATATCGTACATGTGGCAATTGTGAAGAGCCCCCTCGGCTATAGGGCTTCCGAAGGGAATTCAAAAATGCACATAATCCATCTTTTAAGTACATATAGAAAAAGGGACACTTAAGCGCTTTACTACGGGTCTCCAAACGTGTAAATTCGCCGCTATGTACATTGTTCTCTGACATTTTATCAAAGTTTTCATGATCTACTCACTTTCATTTATCTGCAGTTGGTCTCGATAACTGGAAGCCTTATAACTTGAATATTTCTTTGTCTCAAAAGTTGATAAGGCTGTAGGAGCTTCCGATGACTCAAAGCTGTTAACCGGTCCCTGTATTCGAGTTATTGAGACTCGACCTGTACTTCAATTTTTAAGTGTTTTATACGATAACGATTTGATTTTAGATAATGATACGATTTTAAGGTCTTAGAAGGCTCCCCTAATTTTTATTTCATTTTTGCCCTGATAAAGCCCTGTGACGGCAATACATTTTGAATGAATTTAATTTAAAAATAAAGCGGCGGCACCACGTAGTTGAGTTCCCTTTCTCACTTTTCTGAATTTTGTACCGCTGATAAAAACCCTAATGAATTCTTTTAAATGTACTACGGGCTATTATTTGGGGGAAATAATCAAGAAATGCATATACTGCAAATTCTTATCCTACATTGGAAAGAATTTTAGAACTTTGATTTGGAAATAGTGCTCCAGCTGCCTGAATGAAATAAAATAGATTCCGAATACAGAAAGTGCACTCAAATGTCTTCTAGAATTGTTCTGATGTAAACTAACGTGTCTCGAATGGGTTCTGCTCACGATGTTTGCTAAATTTTATTTTGAGAACGCAATTGAGAAGTGATTGGGGACGCAGTAGAAATCACATGGGCACACATTTGAGTACAGATTAGGAAGACATTTGGATACACCTGTGAAATATGTTTGTTAGACCTTGGGTTGTCAAACTGTTTAATATTTAACTCCAATTTCTCATTCTGGGGGTATGGGAGTAACGGAAATACAGTTTCATCAGCTATGGACATCATACGGGTAAAATATTATTTCAATGAATCCATTCTAATTAGCGTTGTGAATGCCTGTATGGGACATAGTCTTCCTTCTACAAAAATTGTTCCCGGTGGCTGGCAGCTGCCACATCCGCAAACTGGTTCGATTGAGCTAGTATTTTTTGTTTAGCGGGTGAATTGTTTTTTTTTTTCTTTTCTTTTTTTTTTTTGTTGTACAAAAACTAAACACAAAAAATAGACTCACTGCAGAATAAATAAAATGAAATGTCTGCAAAGTTAAGAAAGCTACTATAAAAATTAATGGAATTGGAAAACTATGCGAATTTTATAACTATTATAAAAGGGTTGCAAAAGTGTACCACAAGTGTTATAAAAAGGCCCACTGCAGGTTTTTGAAAACTATTCGCAAATGCGTCACGAAAGTTTGAAAATGGGCTGAGCTGAGTGCTTTCAGAAGAATTCAGGATATTTTCCCGAAAGTACCCTTCTTAAAATTGTTCCGAAAAGTTTGCTTTAAAAGTTTTTTCAAAAACAGGGTCATGTGCCAGAACTCGAAAAGATTTGCAATGTATAACTAATAGTATGTATATAAATGCTCAAACAGCAAGTCTTTTTTTTGAAATCAAAGTAAAAAAAGAAAGAACAGTTCATTTTTTGCGGAAAGTATGGGTAGAGGGACTCAAACTTGCATAGAACTTTCGAAATCTTATCTTCCTTGCCTAAAAAACCACGGTTTTAAAAGTTCTATTACTTAATACTTACTTTAATTTGGTTTGGAAAACCATAGAAATCATATTTTGAAGCGTTGGTAATTTTAAATAACCGTTTCGTATTTTTTGCCCCTAACATGATTTTTCTCATATGTACTACTTTTAAATTATACACACTCTTCAAAGATGACAATACTATAGTTTAAAGCAATTTTTTAATCATAACTTCATTTTTTCCACAGTTTTACGTTTTATATTGGTTTATTTTGCGTTCTTATCCTTTTGGCACAAGGGAAAGTTTTTTTATTTATACTTGACTTCATGTATGCAACCTTTCTCTTTATAATTTTTAATTATTTTTTTTAAGCCGTAAAAACTCATGCACTGAAATTAGCTGTTTTTAGACCATTAGAAACACAAACAATTTAATTACCTATAAAACGCATTAATTTCAATATCAACAATAAGAAATGAATTGTGCTAAAACAGATTAATTGCTATATTGCGGTCGGTCAGAGCTTAAAGAGCAACAAAATTCTTAGCTTTTGCTGGATGAAGTTATTTTGAAACATTACCTCCGAAATAAATAACTCAATTTGAACAATTTTGCCATTGCTTCCCATTGTTGATCATTTTCTTGACTTCCTAATTTGACGGTGCAATGGGCTACGTTGGCTAAAGCTTTAAACCCCCACAGTAAACATTTTTTATTTATCTTTAAAGAGATTATTTCAGAAACTTCTGCTCTTTTTCCTCGCTTTTTGTCCTAAATTCTTGGTGGCGTTGCGGAATTAAATTCTCCCTTTTTCGAAGTGCTTTTCAATGTTCTGTCAAAGAAGTGTGCTATGATAAACGTCAAATAAATACTCATTAAGCTATCAAGTAACAGAGTAGTCTGATTTTATTTACGAAAAATTCAAATATACACGAAGACAAATTAGCGAAAAAAGATATTGAATATGCATAAAAATGTCGTTGGAGAAAGAAATCTAGGGATGTATTTTGAACAGATTTTTTTTTATATAGATACTTTATAATGTTTGAGAGAAGCTCTATTTTCTTTAGGCGATGAATAAATACTTTTTAAGATGCCAGTAGGTTTTAGAGGTGGTAAACAGAATTAAAACAAATTGGGGAAAAAAAGTTTTTTTTTTCCCTCTCGTTGTTTAAATATTTTCCAGCTGGATTTCAGAATGTCAACTTGATTTTTTTTAGAAAAATAATAATTACAAACTTAAATATTATTAATGCCAGAGATGTATCTTGAAGTATAGCTTCACCTACTTTATATTCAAGTTACGCAAATACATATGCCTATTAATTTAAAGCTATCAAATAAAATTTCCTGATTATCTTAATATGGGATATCGGTCAAAAATTGTAAATTCGTAATTTTACGCAGTCTTATAATACACGAAAAGGACTTAAATAGTATTGACTGAATAGCAGTTCATTATGAATATTTTTAGCTGAAAAATATTTAACAGAAGTTTAGAACTGTAACTAGGAATACTTATTAAAACTCATTATTTTTCTCTTTTTTCTCTTTTTTAAATTTTATTTTATTTATTTATTTTTATTTGTTTATTTATTTTATTATTATTTTTTTTTTGCAATGACAAATTGCTATTTATCTGAATTTGAAACCGTACTGATCTCGTGGTTCCTTTTTCAGATTGAACTCGGAGTCTGCCCTCGGGTGGGTAGGCAGTGCTTCACCCTCTCGGAGGTCCACTGACCCCTGATGCAAGTGGCGCAGCTCCTCTGCCTCCACCCCTCCTAGAGATGGCGTCCATATCCTACACACATACGTTCACGCCTGCAAATACATACACACATGCCAACACACACATAACCACCTACACGCAGTCATGCATAAACACACGTCTACACACGTTCCTGTTGCAATTCGTAATTTTGAAAAAAAAAATTGAATTAAAGGTATATTTTTTTACTTAATGCTATATTATTATTATTACTAATATATATTTTTTTTGTAAAGCAAGGCAAAGTGCAATGAAAAGTTTAAAGAGAACCCAAAAAATAACAAAACAGGGCCTAAGTCATTGTATAACACGTTTTCCGGTTTGCCAATACCATAGGTATCCATCCAGTTTCGAAGCCATAGACACAAAATACTATTTTAGTTATGTATTGACTTTATTTTTATTTATTTATTTATTTAGTTTATTTTTACTTATTTATTTATTTTATTTTATTTTTTTTTTTCATTTATTTATTTATTTATTTATTTATTCATTTTTCTTTTTTGAGTAATTTGATTTTTTTTCCTGCTTATAATAGTGTTGAACTTTAAGCAAATGTACACTATATTTGTCCAATGAATTTTATATTTGATATATGAAACTAATGTCTTAAACTTTTAGCAACAATATAAATTACATAATTTCTTCTTAACGCTCCTAGGTAAAATATGATTCACTTCAAAGCAGTGCACGCAACAAAAATATCCTCTTTTACATCTTCAATTCAAAAAAAGAAATTCTTAAATAATTAGAAGGGTTTTAAGACGTCTGTTTAAGAATTGCGTTTGGCGGAATCATTAAGAGTTCGTTTTGGTGTAGTCGGAAGAAAAAAACTTTTATGAAATATTCAGCTAATTATAATTAGACAAGAGATTAGGAATGCTCGTTGTATTAAACGTCAAAGGCTTAGTCAAATTAATGAAACTAAAAATAAAAGTAATTATATTATTTGTTAATTAATGTGTTGAAACAAAGTTAATGTGAACCATCTCTTAAACTCCTTATACGAATACTAAACAATTGATGTTTTTTCATGATTCAAAAATGAAAAAAAAAAGAAAAAAAAAAGAAAAGATGCGTGTACTCCTGTCTGCATTTTGAAAGCAATAAAACTCTCAGCTTACGCGGGTTTTTTTAAGATTTGATTTTTTTTTTTTTTTTTCACGGATGAGTGTTTTGGTTTCAAGTGGATGCGGCATTGCAAACATATAAACTCTTCTCTTATGTCAGAATCCAAACTCCTGAAATTGCAAAAGAAATTTCTATGAACTGCATTTAACTGCTCTATTAAGTTAAGTGGAGACATTTTTTTTTTTTGGCGATTGGTTAAAAAACTCTCTTTCAGAAGTGAAGTTATTGAACTTACACAATTCAGAGGTCACTGTAAAAAGAATTGTTAAAAGCGACAAATGAGGAAGATCATAGTGGATACTGATATGGATAACACAGAACTAGAAACATTCACAATGAAAGTTTTGAGCCATTTTTGACAGTGATTTTTTTTTTTTTTTGTATTGTTAGTGACGAAAGATTCCTTCATGGAAGTGGCGCAAGCCATTATGAATGCGCAATGCTCTACAAAGAACTGTGTGTAAAAATTATCAATGACTACCAAACAAGTAATATAACCTGTTATTTTTTCAAAAAGTCGAAGTTTATTTGTGGTTTCTTTACGCAAAGTCTAATTTACTCGTCATTTCAGTTACATATAACCCCAGAGTAAAAAAGAGGGTCGACTGTACTTCATGAATGCAAAATTTTCAGACATTTTCTGCAACTATAAAAGTTTTGTAAACGTAAGAACAGATGCTTGAAAAAAAATTGTTTAAAGTCTGAAATTGCATCATCGAAAAACAACAACATTTAAAAAAAATGAATCGAGAAAATACATATTCATAGTGTTTGAGAGTGGACAAAAAATGTTTAAAATGTAATTAAAAAAAAATTCTAATGCCGATATTTTTAAATAAGAACCTACACTTTTTAATTCGATCTTCCATTTATTTTGTTTGACATCGCCAATATCTCAAACTAAAAACGAATTTTGCGTTTTATTTTGGTGTATACCGCAACATTACCGACTAAAGTTTGCGGACAAATGTTTCTGATTATTAACTCATTAATTGTCGTTAATATTACCAATATGCATGTGGGGGCAGGTTGAAAAAGATACGTAACATTCATTTAGGGCTCAGTAAAAGCGAAATTAGAGTCGTGTTAATTATTATTATCATTTCCTTTTTTAATGATTTATTTATATTTATTTTTCAAATGTAATATAAATAATTGTAAGCAACTCGAACAAGAAAGTAAAAAAATAGCATGACTGTGGTGAAACCTTTTGTACTTTAGCAACTTCTTTGAATGCATTATTACAATTTCAGCTTTTGATGAAAGTGTTTATTGTTAACGTCTTCCTAAATTTGTGTTGTAATGGCTACACTATAAATTCAAGCATAAATAATCCTAAATAAAACTACGTTCTTGCCAATTTAGTATAGTTGCTGTGACCACCCAGTTGCTTCGCAACTACAGAAAACATTAACAGCATTTTCTTACTGTTGCATATTGTTTAAATAGAAAAATTATCATACGTATATAATAGCTTAATAAGTACAACACTTAAGTTTTTAAAACCATAATTCAACGGATTATCAAATAACCAAGGATCAAAAGTTAGTAAGGATTTTTCAACATCGGGAACAAACTGTAGAAGAAAAAAAACTTTTAGCAGGGCTAAAAATTAAAGTCTCGTTGCCAAACACTCGTTTAAAGAAAGAAAACAAAAAGACGAACAAATAACAAAGTCGAAACATTTTGTATCATCCATTTTCAACTATGCGAGTGGCAGACTTGAAAGGCAAAAATGGTATCTCACGTAAACAGCAACATGAAATTTTCGCAAACTATATGCGTTGTTACTTTCAGATAAAAATAAAATCCAATGTTGCATTTTTCAGGAAATAAAAAGTAACTGGAACTTATGCGTTTTGCAGCAAAAAACCACTGAAAAAAATACACATTTGTAACTTTTTTTCGTAGCATCTTCTAGGAAGCTTCGTGCAAAAAAAGGAAAAAAAAATGAAACTGAAAAAAGGACAAATTAAACGCGTAAAACGAAAAAAATCTGTATATCCTATTTGTATACATTTCATCTGTTCCTTAAAACTATTTCCTCTCTTCTATGCATCTGAAAATGCTTCCTTACTAAGTTACTAAGTAAAATAATATAATTAAAGCAAAACGGATGCTTTCTTCACTTCATTCAAACGAGGTATTTTTTGAAAAATAGCCGTAATTAATTAAATTTAGTTTCCATTTAATTTGAAAGTGTTTACTGAAAGTCAAGTACTTTACAACTAATTCCTGTTCGCGTTTGCATTTTTTACAGCATTATACGGACGGAAAAATTGTAGGAAAGGTATTCAAGCATCACACTCATTAGAAGGTACATATTTTAAAAAGTTGTCTTGGTTAAATTCTTAAATTTGCAAAGAAAATACTGATGCACTTTAAATGTTTCAATGTTTGTATTAATGATAACTTGTAACGCATGGAAGTAAGAAAAATTAATTCATTTAATTAGTTTACGAAAAGAAGTTTAAACGCTATAAAACGTATAAGAGTGACCCAAATAAGAGAAAAATAGTTGCATCATTAAATTTAACTTGTGTATTATTTTTCAGTTCACGCATTGATACATTTATAGTACAATAATTTGTTATTTGCACAAAAACTAGTACAACTAGAATGTGGTGGCTTCTTATGATCATCCTTAAATATTAGCATAATACAGCGTATCTATAATTTTCATGAAAATGGTATTGTATTGACTTCTTTCACAGGTATTTCAAGAAATTACACAGGCCAACAAAAAAAACTTTTTTGAAAACTTTTTTAATTTTAATAGCTGATCTTGATAGATTTTTATGTGCTGAATCCAAATCTGCTTGTAGTTTTTATGTATCACCCTTAGTTTCCAAGCAAAATGTATTTTATTATATAGTCTAATACCCATTTACAGTATATAGGGAAATCAATGAAACACTGTAGAATCGTAAAAATGGTTTGTATTTACAGTAAAATACTTGGAATAGTAATTTTATGTGATGATACAAGGTTCACTTGTCAACTGGAATTGCTTTATATTTTCTTTCCCTTTTTTCCTTGAAGCTTCTTGTGTAGCTTTTCCTGCGATGAATAGCTTGCTGAACTTCCCGGTGAAGTGACCAACAGTAATCCCCCATCATGTTGTAGCATGTGTTTCAGCAGTGCTGCCAACATCATCTTTGTTCATTAGACCTATTTTTTCATGTTATCTTAACTATGAAAAAGCTGTTAAATTCTAAAAATGTTTCTTTATTTCATGAATGTAACTATAAAATGTGAATAAATGGTGGGTGATACAACTTTTTAAGCATCATATTTGGATTCAGCAACCTAAACAACATAAGAATAAGGTATTTTCATTAAAAAAGTTTTTTCATCGTTGGCCTGTGTTATCTTCTAAGAACAAAAAATAGCCATTGTTTAATGGAAACTGGGTACTAAAACATAAGAAGTAGTTAATCAGCTGTAACAGTGATACTAGGCAAAACAGCCCCAACAAGGGTCAATATTAACTTGTGAACAAAAAAGGAATTAATGGTCTCAAATTAATATATTATGCAGGAAGTTTTTAATTCTAAACATAACCAGTTTTTCTGCATTTGTTCACAAGTAGCATGATAATGGTCCGTGCCGGTGGTTGTTCTCCGTTTTTTCAATGGTACAGGAAAACCCTTTATAAGTTTTATCTCCCGGTTTTCAATAATGATAGCGCTTTTAAGAAAGCATTTCTACAAATATCTGCAAAATAATCAATTCATCAGTGTTTTCATTTAACCCATTTATGCCCAGTAGCCTAAAAACAGGACGCTAGTTAGTTACTGCATACAAAAACCTGCAATGGGTATATCCTTTTACTAAAGCTATTTTTCACAAGTTAAATAGTCTTTCTTCTTGAGAAAACCAGTTAGAGCCACTATTTGGACATAAAAATTTAATTATTGACAGCTATTTTCAGACAAATCAGTGAAGCAACGATCCAGCATGGGTAGCCACAGAAAGTTTTTTTTTTTTTTCTGAACTTTTTTTTCATAAAATTAAACTATTTTAAAATGATTTTCTTAAAATTAATCAGAGATGCCTTCTGTAATGTTACTTTGCACAAGTAAAGTCAAGTTAGGTCGTATTTTGCTCACATATCTGCAAAATATCCCAACAGGACGTTAAATAACTTAATAAATATGGCAACGGCGAACTGTTTCAAGCCTAAAACGTATGTAAACCATTCCAAGTAAGAGTTTTAAGCTGATAAAAACCGAAAAAAAATTTTGAAAAAAACTTGGGCATAAATGGGGTAAATGAATTGTAATATTTGGAGTATCCTTTATATTAGCATTTTCTAATAGACAATATGTCTTAGTTACGGGTACGGTATAAAGTGTGGGCTGCATTGCACATGTACAGCAGTCAATGTTTCGCCAATTGTACAGCATCTGACGCGAAAAGACTGTCTATGAATTATTGCAAGATTCCTCTCTTTCGCCCATGCAACGAATGAAACTTTTTATTCTATATTTTGAAGTCAATAGTTGGCCCTGGTCCGCTTTTAAAAATCGGGAGTCTCAGTTCCTGTGATACGTTTTTAAATCTCAAAAAACCCTGCTTAACGCTTGCAAATTGCGTAATGTGTATGTATGTGTGCGCGCTCGTGCGGGCTTTTATGCGTACGTATGTGTGCGTATGTACTTATATGTATATGTATTAGATCAGGTAAATAATACCTATACTATAAGCATATGGAGAATTATGAAATTGGTATTGAAATGCTAGCGTTGATCAGCAAAAAGTTTTAATTTCTTGCTCTAAAACGTTACTGCTGTAGTAAAAAGACTCAGAATGAGAGGCAAAATTTTTCATAAGGAATTCACTTCACTTTTTTATAAATTATATTTATTAAGAATTCAATTAAACACAGGAAGAACTGCAAATGCTGGTTGATGGCCACTGAAATAGGTAAAGAACCATCCATGTACGTAGGATGAGACATTTTTCTTTGTCCGCGCAAAATTGACATGCAATTCAAATAAGCTACAATACGCACTGTAGTCTGTCAACTAATGATTGCTAAAAAAAAAGGAACACTTTTTACACACCGAATTGAAATGTTTTACCTTTTGGCCAAATTTTTGAGTGATCGCAAAGCGGTGTATTCAAGTTCAAGAACTGGGAAATTTTATTTAAACTGTATTGGATTGAATAGATGATTCTTGTGCATACAATGTTTTTTATTTCCGTTTTACATTTACTAGATAAACAATAAACTATAGAGAGAGCACTAAGAAAGATCTCTGACTATTTTTTTTGGCATGAAATATACTGTACCAATGTATTAAGTTCTCTGTCAACTTATAACCATTTCAAATTATGTAAAAAAATTTCTTTCATGTGTGTGAAATTTTCTTCAAGCAATACAAATTGAATTTCAACACAAATAGAGCAAATGAAAGGTAAAACGACAAAATAAGAAAACAGTCATTTTAAAATGTCGCTCTTTAAACATTTAGAGCAAAAAAAAAAAAAAAAGCATTTTTAAGTAAAGGCTCCGTTTGCAAAAAATTAAAAAAATCATTGTTTTCATACTTTTCCCCCTTTGTTTACATACATATGATTAATTATATATTTATGCACGGTATACATTTGTGTGACTGCATGGGTTAAAATGTTTTATTTGAAAAAAAAACACGTAAATTCTCATTGAGTTTGAAAAAAATAATTGTACTCAAAAAAAAAAAAAAAAACGGAATGTCACTAAGTGCTTTAAATTTAAAAAAAAATAAACACGAAGAAACAAAACGTGTTTTTTCTAATGACTTTTTTAATTATTTTTTCTCGAAAACTAAAGATCGTTAATATTTTTAATGATAAATAACAAGTTGGTTCTTATAGGGGGAGGGTGGGCATAGCGGCCACCCAAAGAAGCATCTATTTTTTTCTACCCCTAAACTTTGTTGAATCATTTTATAAATACCTTCAACATTTAGTACGGTTACTTAGGTCTAATTAAAAAATATAAACAACTAGATTTTTAAACTTTATTTGTACAACATTTTTACTTTACCAACAGCTGTCAAAGTGGTCACTTTGCCCCACTAGGTAGGGCAAAGTGGCCACTGCCTAAATAGATTTAGATAGTATGGAAAAAATGAAACACATTTAGTGTTAGAACTCAGAACAATTGTATTAGGGTTTCAAACAAAAATAAGCATTACTAAAAGTATGTGAAGTTATGAAATCACTGGTATTTACATAAATCACAAATAAACTCTTCGTCCTCCTCTTCGGCTCCTGTGCAGGCTTCGTGAGCCCATTTGAGGCACCCAGAGCATCTAATCCAGCCTTCGTTGTTCTTAGATTTCGAGTAACAATCACAGAAAAAACAATCGACATCGCTGACGGCTGTGGCAACTTTGCCATCTATCACGCCATTTTCGAAAGAGCAATATTTCACGTACAACCCGTTGTTATATCTACTGTTGAGACATATGAAATCAAAGCTAGAAACATGGTGTTTTGCACCATTGATGTAAAATTTACTTCACCTAGTCCTACAATAAACTAAAGCGAAACATGTGATGCACTTACCTAACATCAGAGAGTCGAAAAAGTGAAAAATTTGCGATATCTCCGTGAGTTTGCGTCTGAGCTGTACTAAACTATAACACAACAACAACGGCTGTCGGGCGAGTAGTTGAGTCTATTGCCGCTAGGCTGCAGCACTATATAGGGAGGAAAACCTCAAGTGGCCACTTTGCCCGCAGTGGCCACTATGCCCACCCTTCCCATACTATCAAATGCAAAATTTAGATCTAAACTTATTTTATTTTATATTCTTTTATATTTTCAAAATTATTTTTTTTAATTCAAATCATTATTGAAGTAAATGATCATTAAAAGAATACAAAATAAAATGTTAAAACACGAATACTCGTTAAAACTGCATACATATTTCGGTGAAGCAAAAAGCGCCTCTTTCAATGCAAGGAATGTGAGCTTATGGATGAAAAGACATTCTGCAGAAAGCATTTTACCAAAAGCAAAGACAATTCAAAAGGTTTTATCGAATGTTTCCAAATCCAAAAGCTATCATTCTTTGCACTGAAAAGGGCGTTTCTTGTAACGCCGAAACACGTGTATGCAGTTTTCCCGCCCATTTTGCGTTAATACGTTGTATTATAATCTTTTATTCTTCAAGCACAAATATATATAATAGTTTCTTATTTCTTAATGACTATTACTTAATTTTATTTGAACTTCGCTCCAAAAAACATAACTCAAAACTACTCTGGAAACTCACGAAGAAATTGTAAGCAAAAAAAAAACTGGCGGATGTCACCAACCTCCCACCCTCATCAGACGATCGAAGCCGGTTCAAACAGCTATTAAACAACGGAAGAAAAACTCCGCAAGATCCATACCAAAGCCCAATTTTAGAATCTTGCCGCCATCATTGCGCCATTCCGCCAGCTACCTTTTTCGCCAGTAGTTTTATGCGAGGGGGAGCTGCTGTGACCATCTCTCCCTTTTTAACCTTGTTCCGATCCCGACGCAGGCGCATTCGATCGAATGCAGGTGACGTCGAACGGCCAACCTGCCTCCCGAGTAGAACACGAGGATTTCCGACACAAACACGCTCGTTCCGGCTCTCCTCACTTATGGCATCATCTCAGGTGAGTCCCTCTCCCTGTTTTCTTTACTCCGAGTTAGCAGACGATCGCTAAAAAGTCGTCTGTTTTAATGCTTTATTTGTTTTTTCTCCTCTTTGTCGCTTTCATTTTTGCGGGCTAAACGATTTTCCGCTGGGGAAGTTCGCTCTGCGTTGGGCTTTTGACGGGAATGTGTCTTTCGCGCTAAAAGCAAACAAAACCCGGGCATGGGAGGATGTGTCACAGTGGATGCTTGTCTCTTTCTCGGCTATTGTTATCCCCGTTGTTGTTTCGCAACTCTTGTCAGAAGAACGGGGAAAAGTTCTTTCAGCGTAACGTACTTAGAGATTTTCTTTTTCCTCGCATGTTTTCGCTCAATAGTTCTTTTCTTAGAAAAGTTTAACAGCTTTACTAAGTTATTTTTCCCCTGACAGGTATATCTTTTACGCTTAAATGTCAACGGTATTATTTACAGTGTACGTTTCTCAGCATTACTAAACAAAGAACTACTTTGCTAGCTTGGATTTTTACTTAATTTTTTCTATATCAACACGAAAAATACTCGTTTTAAATACATTGTGTGATTTAGAAAATTTAGTTCTAGCATAGTTTTCTTACGATAGTTTATCAAAGGTTTTCTCTTAAAAAGTTTCAACATTTATTAACTTGACATTTCAGTTTTTAAAATTGTTTCCTATTCTTATCGTATAAAATTATTCTTGTAGATTAATGTTTTGCTCAATTATGCATACTAATTTTGCTGCTAGTTTTTTTGCTTCAAAATACTTCTTTTGTCCACTGCCTGTAGTTCGGATATAAGAACATAAACTTAGCTTTGTTTAGTGTTTTCAATACTTTTACTTTAAAACCTGTTTAAAAAAAAACGTATTTACGTATTCTAAATTCTTTCAAAAATATTATAATCCCTGTATTTGCTTTACTATTTATCAAAGAAATGTGCCTCTTATTTCCAGTAAACATGTTTACATTAATACAAAGCTTTTTTCATATTATTATTTTTTGTAAAAATAAACTAAATTTCTAATTTTAGTCGTGCTAGAACTCTGTTACGTCCAAAAGCTTTTATCTTAAAGCGCTATTGTTTGTTCTTGTCAAAATAATTATAGATATTCGAGTATGAAGTACAGATGCATAACACTTTATGTTCGTAAAATACTGTATCTATTAAATTGAGTTACTAAATTACGAATAGTTTATGATCATTAAGCAAATAAAGTTTCTGGGAGGTTTTTTTTTAGTATCTATATTTTATTATTATAGATTTATTTATTTATTAATTATTTTTTTTATCTAATTGATTTCATTTTACAATGTGCGGCAAATGCATTATTTTTTAATTCGCAATTTAACAGTACGTTTCAGTAAAATATTTTTATTATTTTTGACAAAAAAAGATTCGTTTCGAGTAGAATAAAAAATCAGCTGATGTTAAGCATAATATGTTTTGATTATTAAAAAAAAAAAAAAAAAAGTTGGGAATTCGTTTTCCGAAAACTTTTATAGATAAAATGAATGAATTAAAACGGTTCCGATTTTGCCTCGGATTGACGGTTTACTGAATGGAGTATTCTCTGAGGGAAATATTTCTTCTTATGAGCGGATAATTCTTGGGAATTCATGAATGCTAAAAGTAAGTGTATTCTTAGGACTCGGTATAGAAAAATAATGCTTTTCGTGTTCTACCTATGAAAACTATTTTTCCATGTTTGACATACAGTTTCTTAACTTATTGTAACCTCCCTTATAGAAAAATATTCTTTCCTTTTCAATTTTTTGCTTAAAAAATACAAGTATTATCGTTTTATATTCCAGTAAAAATATTATGTTTCCACTGTATGAATAAATAGAGAAATGTTTATATCATGGCATATTCATGTACTACTAAATGCTGTAGTATATTGCACAGATTATTTATGGCACACTCATGTGTTACTTAATATTTCATACGTTTTGCAGTTTCGATTTTAATGTATGCATTTAAAAAAAAGTTTGTTATTTGGCTATTTTACATGTTATAACATGTTAACACATTGTAAAATACTCACAAGAAATCTTGAAAATATCTCGTTTTTTCACATGACTGCTTTCAAGTATTAATAGGTATGATTGCAGACTGTACATTAATTTCTCAGACTATATAATATATTTTGTGAACTTGACATTGGTTCTAAAGGGACATAAGCCCATAATTATATGGTATCTTAAAATTTTCACTTCTGTTGCCTCGTGCAATGCCTATTTATATTTTACAGGTTCACAGCATTACATTGTATGCTTTTTGTAGCTTTCATTTTGTATATATACGTAGAAAAACGCTTGATACTTACAACTCTTATGCGCTGCAATGTGTTACCTGGTATACATTTTAAGCTTTGCTAAATAATGAACAATATTTATTTCGGAAAGTTTTGAAACTACAAGATAAATTTTTACTATTTCAAGGAAATGATGTTGAACCATACAAACTGAATTTAACCGTTTTCTCAGTCTTAAAAAAAATATTTTGCGAAAAATGTCAACATCAGCAACGTTTTAGCAAAGAAAAATTCACATGTATTTTATACCGCATTATTATATTACGCTTCTTATCTGTTTAAACTGAAAAATCTTTAAATTGATATTGCTTCATTATTACTATTTAATAACATCCACACTTAGGTATTCACTATTTGAGCTAACTGTAGCACATTGACTTATGGCTTTGTTTTATTTTTTTCAAAGGCATAAACCATTTTCCCTTTTTTACCATTAGCTTTTCGTTAACAATAAATAGCTTATCGACTCAATCAACAAATATGGAGCACTAAGTTTAAAAATATTTCAAATATTTATAATTCAGTTTCTTATTCAAATTATTTAAGCCTTTGTTTCTAAATTTAATTTACATAAATGTTTAAAAACAGCCTCAGTGTTTTAATTCAGCAAAATTATTCTGATCCGCAAAATGCTTGCGTTTCGTAAACGGAATTAGAAAATGGTTATTGAATTAATCCCCGGATTACGCAGCAATGAAGCCATTCGCGAGAATGAGTTTAAAGCCTCTTCTCGGGATTAAATATTTCCCCGTAAAATCCGTCCCAAGGAGACCAAGAGCAGAAATCAGTCAATATTAATTTATAATTAGACTTGGCGCCGAAGAGGATTCTTACTTTGGCTCCGCGCCGATTAAGCTTTATTGACGCGTCGTGACCGAGTTATACGTAGGGCAGGCAAATGCAGTTGGCTGACAATGAAATTTAGAGTAATTTGTGTCAAGACTTTGTGCTTCCTAGGATTGTTTCGCTTCTGAACCGGCTAGAAAATCCCTAATTTTGCAAAACTAAAAAATAGTCGAGCCCGATTACACTGTAAAAAATATATGTTTTTACATTATAAAACAGCTAATTTTATAGTAATAAACAGTAAAAATTGCTGATTTTACAGTAATAAACAGTGAAATTGCTAATTTAACAGTATATTACCGTGCATTTTACAGTTTTGAACTGGAACCTCTGCTGCCAGTATTATACTGTTTTTTTTTGCAGTATAATACAGCTAAATTTTACGGCATTAAACAGTAAAATTTCTAATTTTACAGTAAGAAACTATAAAATTGTTAGTTTTACAGTTTATTACTGTGCATTTTACAGCTTTAAATTTGAACCTCGGCTGCCGGGATTATACTGTAAAAACAACAGTTCATTTTTTGCAGTGCACGAAAAAAATCTAATAAGCGGCATATTCCATTATCCGGGATCAAAATAAACATTACAATGGTTTGGTACTTTGAAAATGTATTATATTGATTATTTTAACCAATATTATAAATAGCAGGCACGACTGTACAATTATTTACCCAACAAATAAAAATTAAAAATTTAGTCATATTCGTTCTGAATTTTATTTTTATTTTCATGCTTATTTAATTATTGTTAAATTAGCATTGAGCTAAGCCTAGAGATTTTTAAAAGTGAAGCGGTGGGGAAAAAAATATTTTTTTTCAGAAAAAAAATGGAGAAAAAGGAAACTTGCTATTTAAAAAATTCACAGTACAATTTTGTTTCCTAATTATATTTTCCTAGAAAACACAAAGTAGTCCAAGATTAAAACATATATGATGTCCATATATTTTGCTTCTACTTATCATAAATGTAAATACAGCATTTCAGAAATTTACCTTACATTTCCAAACTGCCAGTAGCTATCTTGGATTTAAAAGCGAATAATTATTCATAATGGTTGAATCATCATTGAACTGGGAGACATCATTGAACTTTTGGGTATGATTTTTGGAATTACTGTTCCTTTTAATTAATTGATTTATTAGTTTTTTTTTTTTTTTAATCTAAGGCAGCAGCGTTTTGGATATCTTAACACTATACATAAATTGTGTAAAAGATAAAATATATGTGAAAACAAGACTAACAAGCGGTACAAAAAATCAAAGAGCAACAAAATAAAACTAGGGAATCAAAAATACCGTCTCAAAGTATCAAGAAAAGATACACGGCTTCGTAAGAGCTGGACAAACAGGGAGGTGTTCAGACTCACTGTAACTGAACTTGCAGGCAGGGCAATCCACCAATTGAAGTCTATTCATATGGGCGTAAAGGCAGTCGCGTTGAGTCGTCAAACGAAAAGTAAACACAGCTCTATCCCTAGGTTCAGTCAGGGAGGTTTCGAAAAGGTTTTGGGGAATTGCTTGATCATTTCAACAGACATTTGCAGGTGTTTATTTCGAAAATTTATAAACACAAAGTTAATTATTTTTCATTTGTTGTATTATTTGGTTTTAATTTTCTGTATGGCTTTATTTTTATGTGTTGCATACATATGCACTCACCTTAAATGAATGTATATTAAACAAAAAAATATTTTTACTAATTTGCATTGATAAACCTTTGTGTATATATGTATCCTTTTAATGATAACATTTTCAAATAATACTTTGTTGTTCATGGAAATAAAATGATCTAGCAGCTTTTATTATCAGAGGAAATTTAAATAAAACGTGTGAGTTTTTAATGCATTTCTATATTCTAAATAACAGAAATTGAAATTAATTTAATGTATAATGGCATCAATTTCTAAAAAAATATTTTTTCTGTTTCTTGTTTATACACTGAATTTTAAAGTATCAATTGTTTGTAAAAAAAAACCAACTTTATTAAAAATTACCATTATGTATAAGAAATTAATAACTGTTTAATTGTCATCAAAAGTAAAACGCTAAATTAAAGATTTTTTATGTCCTTTTCTTTAAAGCTATTTTCACATTGAGCTAAAGATTAAATTTTTAGAAAAGAACTTTCATTTGTATTCATTTAATACATCACATTCAAAGTTCTTAAAGAACTTAAAAATCAATTCGATAATTTTGGCACAATATTGTCTTGACTTTGACTAATCAATGTACGCAGGTTACTTGAAACGAGCACAGGCTTTGAGTAGCCAGAGATATAGCTTAGATTAAATTGCAAAAATAAAATTACAGATATGAGCTCTAGAAAAAAAATGTAAGATAAGAATCGCAAAAACGTGTTTGAAATTTTCATTCAGATTTATAAATATTGTGTATTCTGCAAGTGACATATTTTGGCAATATAATTTTGCTATTTACCTATGTATTTGTTAAGTACGGAATTTCTGGGTGATCTCAGCTTTTCTTTCTTTCTTTTTATTCCTTAAAACATATCTCCCCAAAAACAACTCTGTTGTAAAGACATCCCCGCCAAGAAGACCTTAAACACTCAGCCTTAAAAAGTTATGATATCGAATTTTCCCGCCAATTTTGTGCCAAACTACTCCTCGCCTGTATGGATATTTCGTTTAAATTGTTTTCAGTCCTGCCAGGCGGGAAGTTTTTACTCATCAAGCAACCACCTCACTTTACAAAACTTCCTGCATAACAGTTCGTTTAAATTGTTTGCAGTCATGCCAGGCGGGAAGATTTTACCCATCAAGCAACCACCTCACTTTACAAAACTTCCCGCCTAACAGTACTGAAAACAATTTAAACGAACTATCCATACAGGCGAGGAGTAGTTTGGCACAAACTTGGCGGGAAAGCTCGATATCATAACTTTTTAAGTCTGAGTGTTTAAGGTTTTCTTGGCGGGGATGTTTTTACAACAGAGTTGTTTTTGGGGAGATATCACATCTTTTTGCAATAATATTACCCCAACAGCACCAAACGTTCGATGGACGTTCAACGACGTCAAAAGACGACTTTTGGACGTTTGAACGTCCATAAGGACATAAATGAACGTCCATCGGACGTTTCGTGCTGTTGTTGTATTACTTTATCAGTTTTTTTTTCCCACTTTAACATTTTTCTAGGCAGCGGACATATGGCTTTTGTGGAGGCATGCACTTAGCACATAAGTACAAGGCTCTACTTCAGTCGAGGATAAGTTTGAAATCAATCACAATGTACCACCCGAACAGACACAAAACAAAGCTAGTTACTAACAACAACTACGATTAAATTAAAAATTAAAAAAAACGACCCAACCTCCGATTAAAAAACTGCCGAATTCATATTAAAATAAACTAAACTGAAGACCCCTTTTAAAAGTTTTATGCAATAAAACTAATTACGAATATTTTATTTGTTAACAAATAGAAACTGGCAATAGATGAAATTTTAAATAACTGAGTTTTCTTTCCTCGTCGCCCAACAATGACAACAGTTTCCAATCGCTTGAATAAATGCTCAGACATTTAACAGAACTAGTTGATAAAAATCGTACAAATTTCAAGCAATAATAACTCCGGCCTGCGATGACCCCGGGGGGTAAATTTTGGTATACGTCCTCAATGTCTCATCGAGAATATTCATACCAAAAATCAACACTTAAGACTCCCGGGGAGAAACTATACGGAAAATAAAAACGAGGGGGGAGGGGTGGGGGGCCGAACCCCCCCCCCCTATGCCGAGCTTTGGGACAAAATAAATGCGGGTGCAAAAGTAGAGCTCAATCCGAGTTACCGTTTAGTCTGGACACCTGTCAAACAATTTTTAAAAAGTGCGAAAAATAGCGATTTTTTAACATTTATCACCCCTCCCCCTGAGGTTCCTGGATGTTTTGCTTTAGTATGTGCCGTCAGGGGCCGCTGGAGATTGAATATACCAAAAAGGAACTCTAGAAATCTTTATGGGGCTGAGATACAGAGGGGTGAAAACTCCGGTTTGGTTACTCGCGTAATCAGTCCTTTGGTCGCTCTTTTACATTTTTCTTGGCGACGGAAATTTCTTGGCGGCTTGTATTTGGTTTTCTTGGCGGGGCGGGACTCTCCCGCGTCCCGTGATTACTACTCATTTTTCAAGTTGAATTGCTCTTACTGTTTTACATCCAGTAGGTTAGTAATCCACTTGCGCCTACCTCGCTCACTCAACTTTTTGAAATGATTTTTATGTTTATGTGTTATGTTTTAGCTTATTTAGAATATTATAACTCTGCAGTGTAGAACTACTAATAAGCTGAACTCAAAGCATGTCCTGATAAGCACTGGATGTTGAGACTTTAACTACGCAACATTACGTATATTTTACTATAACTGAGAACTGTTTTTATAAAGTCAAATAATTTTGCAGAGGTAAATATTAATCAAGAATTAAAAAAATTAACACTTACTCAAATTGTTTACGGAGATTTTAAGGTTTTTTTTAGAAGCAACAAAATGGAGTTATTTTGACCTAAAAAACATTTTTAATGCCATGTATGAAGTAAATTCAGCATTGCATTTACTAAATATTTTCTACTTAAGTGTTGACCAAATCTATCTTGTTTCCAATGTCCATATTTGTAGGTTTTGGTGTGAATTTAAACTGAATATACATTCGATTATTTATTATATGTGTTATTTTAGAAGCAACGAAAGGGAATTATTTTGACCTAGAAAACATTTTTAATGCTATGTATGAAGTAAATTCAGCATTTCATTTACTAAATATTTTTTACTTAAGTTTTGACCAAATCTATCTTATTTCCAATGTCCATATTTGTAGGTTTTGATGTGAATATAAACTGAATTTACATTCTATAGTATGGTTACACGGATTTTCCTTTTGCATATAATTTATACATACATAATAGTTTTTGCATAATTTATTTATTTATTATGTTTGTTGTATTGCTTCGGTCAATTTATATTTAAACACATCTAAAATTTCCGAATGATTGAGAAAACTATCAACATATCTTTACTTCATACAAACTACTATTTTTTATACATTTTACATATTAGAAATATGCAAAATTTTTAATATGCAAAATTTCTAGCATTATTATTGTTTTAAGTTAATTATTTTTTAAAAACTAAATAATGTTCACTCTTAATCATTAACCATTTGTAAATAAGAAAATATTTATTTAATAAGTTATAAGCAATATTAAAACAGTATAAAACATTTTGTTAAGTAAGTTCACTTGGTATTTTGTTAAGTAAGTAAAGACTTCTCTTCATAATTAAAAAAAAAAGCTAAACTTTTTTCTGCGAATTTGTGTGCATGAAATACATCCAAAACTATAATACCCTCTGAATATATATATACTCTTCTGAAAAGTCCATCTGAAAGATTTATTATCTTTTAAACTAATTTTTCATTCACAAATGCATTGCTAATGAGTCTTTATTCAAATGAATGATTTTATATTTCGAGTTGTGGTAACTTGAAGATAGAAAACACCGTAGTTCATTAGTTAATTGAAGTGCTTTGCGTTACTTAAACTTTAAATTGAAATGGCATTATGAGTTGATTAAAGAATTTGCCCATCGTAATCATAGGTTTAAAATTAAGCTAAATGAAATGCACATCTAAAGTTAACTCGAAATCTTCATCTAATTGGAGAAATTGAAGTATTGTTCAGACTTAATCTGTTTAAGAATCTACATTAGAGTCCTTTACTAATTTAAATTAAGGAATAAATATATTCACAGAATCATCGTTACACAGAAATGCATCTGTAAAGTTATTAATTCAGATGTTAAAAGTTCTGAAATTGGTTTTCAAGAGTCAAGGGACATTGATCTAATGAAATACTTTTTTTTCTCTCGCAATTCATATTTTTAAGTGTTACAGAATTTGAAAAATGAAGATTATTCTAAGATGTTCGTGGCATTTGTCGGAAATAAATGTTTCTGTGGCCTTGAAAAATGTTTAGTCTGTGGCAGTGTCTTAAATACTAATGATTGACCTAAGGGTGAAAGTTGGATTTTAATGTGAAGCGTTTTATTACAATTACATTGATGGCAACTTTATGTCTGGTTTGTTAAATGCTAATAAGCGTCCTGCCTGTTGCGTACAGTATACCTCTACCTCAGAAAGCAATCATAATTAGTCAAAATATCTTTCTCGCAAAAATATTTATAAGTCTATTATATTCTAGTGTAGTATTCAACTGAATATGTACAAATATTCACTTGAGTCAGTATGAAACAATGGGAACAAATTATGTTTTTTAAGTTTTAAGAATGCGTGCCAAATTCAAACCTAGGATTACATTTAAATTTTTCTATATCTTTTCCAATACTGCAGCACCTATTAAGAGCTACTAGTACCTTCTCATCTTTGAGAAAGACGTATTCTTACAAGCTTCTTGAAACAAGGATTCCTTTTTTTCTAGCTCCAAAACTTTTCGTTCAAAGCTAATATTGAAAATATAAACTATTGTTGTTTCTTACAATGAATTCAGGATCTCTTATAAAAGTGTTCGGCGTTCTGGGGAAAATCATAAAGTGCAGGTGAAAAAAAATTATAGAATCACTGCTACAGTTATGATTTCGTACGCTAATTATGCAATTTAAAGTTAACGAATAAAGTTACTGAAAGAGTTTGGAGTCAGTAAAGTAAACATTCCTTCACACATAAAAATTTGAAAGTTTAATTTGAAAATGTCTCAAAACCTGAATTTAGACTTTATGGCACTTGCATAACAGCCGCCGATATACTGAATGTCTCCAAATTTTACCACAGGAAATGACTCACAAGGAAAGTTACGAATTTTTATTGGAGAAATAAACTAAATCTAAATTATTTATAACAATGTGTTAATTGACTTCGTGATAAATATTGCAGTTTAAAAAATACAAAAATTAATCAATCTCATAAACAGGAAAAAGTGTTTATTCTAATATCAGAATAATGAAAAAATGATAGTAGTAACTACAAAACAAGTAAAAATAGTAAACTACATATATCAAGAAAAAATTGTGCTCCTTAAAGCCTCGAAACACGTGTTTGCACTCAGCTTGTTCATTTGTGATTCGTATACGTTAGTTACTAGTTTCACTTTTTATACAATAGTATTTATTCATTTCATACATAACAAGTGACACTACAAGATGCTTTTGAAGAGTCAGTAAGTCCTTAGTTAACACTAGGTTACCCAAGCAAGTCATTTTGACTTCTTGTACTAAAAATGAAGGAGGAGAGGACTAACTACAATAATTAGCGAACGTATTCATATATTGTATCAAAAGTCACAAAATTCTGAGAACTTGTGCATTGTAAAAAAATTGATTTTGTTTTTACAGTATAATACAGCTAATTTAAATAGTAATAAACTGTAAAAATTTCTAATTTTTACACTTATGAACTAAAATTGCTAACTTTACAGTACTAAACTGTAAAATTGCTCATTTTATAGTAATAAAATGTCAAATTGTTAATTTTACAGTTGTTTACCGTGCATTTTACAGTTTTCAACTGGAACCTCTACTGTCAGTATTATACTGTTGTTTTTACATTATAATACAGTTATATTTCACTGCAATAAACTGTAAACTTTCTAATTTTACAGTAAGAAACTAAAATTGCTAGTTTTACAGTTTATTACTGTGCATTTTAGTTTTAAAATGGAACCGCGGCTGCTAGTATTATACTGTAAAAACAACAGTTCATTTTTTGCAGTGTGTCTTTATAAATGAAATTGTTTTCCTAATTGAAATTTAAAAAGCAGTTAAAATGATTACTTCCGCAATCTATTGCTAAAGTTTCTGCGAATGTTTCGAACAGAAAGCTCAAAACAAAGCGCCGCTGCTTTATTTATTCGACTTTGAAGCCATTTTCGTTCCTGGTTTAATGCAGCAATGTTCTCTAGCTCGGTGAGCATTTTCACCTCAAGTTTAATTTCACGTTCTGTACGCTGCACGTCATCAAATGTCCGACACGATGAATGAGACATCAGGAGGGTTGACGTGCCTCATCTGAATGAACAATCCATTTTCTGGGACCTGACACTGGGATAGTCGCGTGCACGTGGACGGGAGTGCATGCTATTAAACATTCATTCGAATAAATCTCTTGGACCTGCATGAGGTATGAAGGGCCACATCGCTGCTATTTCCTGCTTGGTCTTGATGATCTTTTGCCATTACTGCAAAGTAATGGCAAAGTATGGTCAAGATGACTTTGCAAAATTTTTAGAACATATAAATTCAACGAACTTTTGAGAATTGCGGTTTAGTAATGTAGCATCGTTGTTGCTTTATACGGCAAATTTAAACTTTATATATACCTGGCACCTAACCAACCACGATAGTCTTAAAATATGTAATGTAAACATAATAAAATCTGTAGGTATCTCATCAAAAATAAATAAATAAAAACACTTTTATAAACAGAGGGACTTTACAAAAATGTATGTAACAGTTACAATTTTAAAACTAAAAACTAAGAATTAGAATTTTTCAAATTATTTTTCGGAACTAAAGTATAGAAGCTCTTGTAAAAACATGATGTGACGAGGGCATAAGTGTTCCAGTGGAAAAATTACACCGTATTGTAATTTGAGAGCTAGTTCTTGACAGTCAAAAAGTTGTGATATGTTCATTTTTTATTCTCCCAATTCACTTTTTTTATGCAACGTATCTCTTCAACTGCAAATATAAAGCTTTAAAAAAACTGCATTGTTAGTTTAAACATAAAATAAAGTGACAAACATAAAATGAAATAAAATAAAAAAAAAGAAGAAGAAGCACACAAGCAGTACGTTTTGTAAAAAAACGTCATTCGAGAAATTTTTAATGATTTTGATGAAATGCATCAATCATATTAAAAAATCATAATAAAAAAAATCATATTTTTAAATAGTGCTTATCTTTAAATATTAGTTAACTGAAAATGTTTTTACAAAAGTTATATGATAAAAATAAATCTGATTTTAATGCTCAATAACATGGACTTAAATGTAAAATTCTTGTTGTTGAAAGATGACTCTAGAAAATATAGAAATAATTCAAAAAAAAAAAAAAAAAATCCAAATAAAAAATAAAGAATTGCGTGTGGTACGAGAATTCAAATACTGGCAGACGTAATTTTTAAAAAGTGATCCCGATAACCAAAAATCACAGCATTCGTGAAAAAAAAATCGTTTTCCTTTCCCAGATTTAATATAAGAATTAGAGTACGATAAAAATATCAATGAGATTGTTTTCACAAAAAATGATCTGTTTGAGAATGAAGTATTGCTTCGTCATATATACTAATACTGTTTTAAGAACAACATAATTGAAGAGTTTGGTGGATGAAGGAGCTGTGTTACAGTTTAAAAAAATACTCTGGGCACATGTAAGCAAATAAAACTGAGTACATTAAAAATAGATGTTATTAGATTAATTTCATACGCTCATTTAACGGTAAAACCAGAAAATGAAAAAGCTGCAGCAATAAAACTTTGAGCCTAAATTACTTTAAATCAGTGTTTTTTGACATAACCTCTTCTTCTCCTAAGACCCTCAATTCAAAGCAATATTTTTTTTTAAATTTACATTACAACTTGTACTTACAGCTGTTCAATACTTTCCAAACAAAAAAAAACGTGCAATGAAGAGATTTAAAAAATACATGTATTGTGTGCATTGTTATGGATTTCGTTGATATTTAAATTTATGCATCTCATATTACTGTTTTTAATTATTATGATTCAGACTTGAAATACTTTGTCAAATTTCTCACTATTATGAACGGACAATTTCAACATATTTCCATAACACTACTTAAAAGTATTTTTAAAGATGCTAACTGCTTGGGGAATTTTCCTAAACGGCTTATGGAGCGAAAGAAGTCAAACATATTAAAACGAAATACCACTTTTACACTTAATGCGCAAAACACTGACAGGACTCAAATAAATACGTAGTTATTTCGAACGTTACTATTGATTTATTGAACTATGACTCATGCGTTCCGACAATAACTATAAAAGATTGTTGCATAGCACGCAACGATAGCACCCAACTGCAAATGGAAAAATGCGGTAGATAGTTTCTCACATCATCATAAGGTTCAGAATACAGTTTCCTTCCATGACCACAACCATTCCGGAAAAAAATGCCCATTTGTTGACTTCGAAGCCAGTCCTTCGTACGAAATACTGAAATGAAGAATGCGAATAAAAGTTTCGAAATAAGTTGCTATTTTCGTGCAAAACAACTGCTATCTAATGCTGAAGTTGCGTTTTATACGTCGCTACTTTTTTTATTTTCGTTTCTCCGAGCGTTTTCGGAAGAGAGTGCCCATGTATATTTTATTTTGAAGATTTTAAAATGTAATATGGAGTATTTTTATGCCTGAATAACATTAATAAATAATGGAATTTTGATCAAATATTTCTTCTTTTCTACGATTCTAAAACCTGAGAAGATAAGTGGTCAACTTAAAAATAGGTTTACAAGAAGCTTGCTCAAGGTTTGGTTTCGTACATTACAAGAAATATTTCTTGTAATAATGGAAGAGTAAATTAGCTTTTGATCCAATATAATATTCCATCTATGTTTATTCTAGAAATAGTGTATCTTTTGTAAAGACTTTTTAAATATATTTCTTAAAACTTAAAATAAAGAACACACTTAAATTCTGCACGATGCATTCGGAAACAAAATATAGTTTTTAGTTTCAGTCTCCTAAACTCTTTGAAGCTCTCCTAATACGTTAATGATAAATATTAGTGAACTGTACCAAAAATGCCCTTAAAAAAACTAAATTAAAAAAAAATGTATCAAAAAAGTTTGTTCGATCTAAATTCACCTTTAAGTTGAGACCTCTATTTGCCTTGTATTTCCCGTTAAATTTTTTTGAGCTGTTCAAAATAGAATTAAAGTTATTTGAAATTACACAGTAGCATATGGGTATGCATTGTATTTGCCAATTTATCACCCGAAAGTTACTGAGGAAAAGGGGGGAGGGGGGAGGCCTTACATGCAGATAGACCGACACACATACATTTTCCCTATCATTTTCCCTATTCCTGATTTTTAACTTTTCAATATCCCTTCAATTATTTTACTTATTCTAGGATTTTCAGCGATTTTATTTCGATGCTCTAAACCATCCTTCCAGGTTTTTGTCTTTGTTCTTGTACTTTTAAGGGGGAATAAGCTAAGTAAGCGTAACGGTTAAAAATATACGTCACTTTAAGAAAGAACGAAGTGTCTCAAAAAAAGAGAGAGAATGAGCAAGTAAAACAAAATAAAATAAAATTTCAAAGCAGAAAAACTTGTAAAATATTCTCAATGTCAGATGATCTTGTTTTGGCTCAGTAGTTTCAAATACAGCATTCTTTTTCAAACCGAAACGGTCCATTTTTACCAGCGCTTTGAACGGCTGCATTTAATTCCCGATCGTAACTTGACCACTTTTTTTCTTTATTGTCCGCCAGAAAACTTAATGCTCCAGGGATGGCAACGGAAAAATTCTGCAAAAGCGTGCATCTCTGCAGATGGCTTTTGGGAAGTCTTGGGGCTCAGTAAGACAACCGATCGAACGTCACGGGAGGAGGGAGGAGATCCATGCATTCACTTAGGCCTGAAAAAGAGTCTATTTATCTCCATGGACCCCCAGGGCTCAGGTGTGCGCAAACGGTAGAAGGCGTAGCCGCGTCGGGGACTAAAGAAATTTGGGGGCTTTCTTTATATTTATTTCAGTGTTTGTTTCAAATTTGCTTCCTAGTTTGCAGGATTTTTTGTAATATTTTATGTTATCTAAGCCATTGCAATATGCCCAGTGCTTCAACTTTTCAGTATATTATATACTAACCGCATTTCGCTTACAGTAGTACACAAATGGCAATTCTGTTTGTTATAAAAGTATAATGTTTAAAATGCAAGAAATGAAAGTGTAATCTTTAGTTGGGCAACAAAATGTAAGAAATAAATGCATATATTTTTGCAGGAAAATAAAATGTAATAATTTGCAGCTAATAATTATGTAGTTTCCTGAAAATTTGTGCTTATTAGCGTTGTAATATTTTCGGCTGAGTGTTACAGAAATCACATATTTGAAAAAAAAAATGTACTGAAAGAAGATACACTTATTTCTGATTAATCAAATTTTTAAACTGTAGCTAAATAATATTTAAACCAAATCTTCACACTCCCCAAATTTCGAAAAAAATATCAATTTTTTGAGTGTTCCTTAAAATAAAAAAAAACTCTATTTGTAGCTTATTTCTCAACATATTATGATGTATCTTTAATTTGAAAGGTACTTTCTCTGAACTTATGCAGTTGCGTTTATTTAAAAATCATGCATATATGCATTTATGTGCTGCTCATTGTGTTAACATTCCAAAAAGATTACGTGGAATTTTGTACTTCTTTTTCTTTTGAATCAGAAATCCCAGAATGTTACTGTTAATAGTATGAAGTATCTTATTGTATTTCTCTGTGTGTGTGGTATTCTCATGTATCTTAACATAAAGTGTGCAAGTTTGTTTATGGTGGAATTTTGTATGCCTTTGAACTGTACTTCTATATGAATAATTTAATCACAATATACAATAGAATAAAGTGGCAAAAAAAAATATCGAAAATGCATGTCCCCAAAAGATTTCAACTTTCAAAGCTGATTCACTTTGATCAAAAATGTTGATTCGATCAAATAGTCAGATAGCTGAAAATAGCTCACTTATCTTGAACCGCCGGTTCAAAGCAGGAAATACGCTTTCCTTTCCCATTCCCCAGAGAAGTTAATAGATTAACTGCAGGGGTTGCATTTAAGATTAACATCAGACGCCACTCTGTATCGAAACATGCATTATGCTGCCAAGGTTGAGACAGGTTAATGGACCTCTTAACTGGTTGCTATTAACATGGACAGTGCATTTAACAAAGAAAGACAGAATCACTGCCCCATGCTAAGCATCATGTTGGCTTTAACGCCTCTTGACAATTGTGCAGATGATGCAGTACTCAGTTGCATTTGGGCCAGATGAAAATAAATTATTAATTATTTATCTTTTGTACTTAAATGGTACAATAAAGGGAAGGGGCAATTACTACTCAGGATAATGCTACTGTGCTCCAGATTTTGTAAAAGATTCAAAAACCTTTGAAATGATTTGCTAAGGAGAACAAAGTCATTCAAACGAGCTTCACGAGATACTTATGATTTCATTTCGATGCAGTTGCATTTAAATCATTCTATGCTACATGTTATTTTAAAATAGATTTATGCTGTTAAACTCTGACCTTTTCCAGGTTTTTTTAGTTATTATCAAGCTTTCAGGATTACTTATAGCTCATTTCGAAGAAAATTCAACAGATCATGTTTACGTCTTCGAAGCTTGTTTCTATTAATTTTAATAATAAGCTCCAACCACACTCGGGATAGCATATCCTCTGTAATGGAATTCAACGCCTTTAATTTCTTATCATTAACGATTACCGTGTAGCCATTTGTCGTGTCACCGGAAGGACACATATTGAACGCCTGTAGAAACTTGAATAAATGAAAATTTGAGGTAAATATGAATTTTCTAAAAATATTAATTACAACGTTCACAATCGTGTTTTCTTTTTATCTCATGCAATTTGAAACACCCTGTGTACATATAAATTTGGATTTTTCATTCATTAGTCTGTAATTAAGAATCGATCTTTTGCACAATGCATAATTTCAAAAGGTCTCAAAATTGTTTTTCTTTGGAAAAAAAAGAGAATATGACGTGTTCCAGCTTCAAAGCATTAGGAGTCAAAATGTGATTTAATTTTGCGTTGAAATTCGGAAACAATATAATTATCAGTAATATTACACCTTTTACATGAAAACAACGGTATAACACAGCTTGAGAAAAAGTATTTTCTTAAAGAAATTAATGTTTACTAATGCTCCAACAGTTTCTACGTTTCTCATTGCATACTCGTTGCAAACGTTCTGAAAAAAATGCATTGAGTCTATTATTTTTAAAGACTAAATACATTGTCTCACTTTCTTGCTTGGTTAGTTACTTTGAATCATGCAGCCAGCAAATAAGATGAGTCTAGATTCTTCTTTTCTGCTAATTAATTTCAACTGTCGATCACTCACTCTGTTACATTTGTTTAAATGATTAAAAAATGTGTTCCCAGAAAGACAGAATTAGTTTTGGAATCGTTACTTCGTTTTTTGTTTATTCTGTAAGTAATTGTACTTTTTTATGTTTAACGAATGAGTATTTTACAGGTTTATTTATTCTCTCTGTTACACGAAGTCGTTAAATTACCGAAACATTCTTCATAAATTACTAATGTCCAAGGTTTTGGACTTTATCATGCACTAATAAATAGAAAATTTATAAAACAATGATTCCTTGTAGGAAATTATTTGAATTAATGAATAAAATTTAACTGTTTTGGTCATGATTGACTTTTATTGGAGTGACCCTTATGTTATTTGCTGTCTTGCAATATGTAAACCTGTAGTTTTAAAAATTCTGAAAATACCTTGATTTAATGTCCATTATGATTTTAAACTTAAAGAAATTAAAAACAGTGATATTTATTATTTTCTGTAGTGACGGCTGAATTTTCAGTCTCCAAAAACTCTAGAAATTCCTTGATTGTCATTGTAGTGAATCTTGAATTTTATCCTCAATGAATCAACTCTTAAAGCGTTTTTTTTTTATATTCTTCTTAACCTTTTCAATCTCAGGTCTTCATAATACACCTGCATTGCAGAATTTTTGTTATTACGGCTAGTATAGAATATATGAGCGTTTAAACATTTTCCCAGTCTGGGGCAAATACTTTTGCTAGATATCAGAATGCTTAACAGCAAAATGCAATACTGATTTATGGCATTATTTTCGAAATGCATTTCTTTATTAAGTGGCTTACAGAGCAAAACAAGCTTACTTTCTCATTTTCCAATTTTTGTTTCCTAACTTCATCTTATTTCTTTTTTAATTAAATTAGGATGCATTTTTTTAATGTACCTTTTTTGCACGTGTAATAGACGTCTGAAAAAATCTTTTGTTTTTAATTAGAGGTGGAACGAAGCGGCATTTGGCCGAAGCGCCGAATACCGAAGCTTCGGCAAAGTAATGGCCGAAGCTTCGGCCGAAGCTTCGGCT
>JAXGGA010014171.1:0-32908 GCA_038373865.1 Uloborus plumipes | reverse complement strand
GCTACTTTGATCGATGTTTTAGTTTACCTTTTTTTGCAATTTTGTAAATTTTAATTTTTTTTAGGATTTTATAGCAATTTAAGAACGTCCCTAAAAAGGGACGCTAGGCACCAATGGCTGCATTATTTAACCGTTGCTGGTTTCTTGCTTAGAATCTATAATTTATGTCAAAAGAAGTTAGTAAATGGTTTTAGACTGAAAAACAGATAATAATTGTCATTTTAAAAATTTATTTTATTTTAAAAATCTAATTAAATTAAATTAATTAATATATAAACTTAATTATACAACGTTCTTAAATATTTTCTCTCTTTTTCTTTTAATTACAAAAAATACTCAAGGTAAATTTTGAAAGAAAGCTATTTCAAAAATGTAGTTCTTTAAAACACTAATTATTCGTAGTTTTTAATTACTTTCCATTATGTATTTAGGTGTCTATTATTGTTTAGTCTGACTGTTGAAGAAGCTCTAAGCTGTTTCAAAAGCTTAGCATTTCACCTTGATGAAGAATTCATGGATTGCATATGTGTCTGTTGTTTGAAAAGGGGGGGGGGGGGTTGCAGATTTAATTTCAGAATTCCCTGAGAATGCCAATTTTGATCTCTACTGTGACAATTTATTTACTTCTCTTGCGTTCCTACGTGATTATTTATCGCAGAAAGGTTTTGTGCAAGAATTGGATTAAAAAATGCTCATGAACTAAAGTTACGTTGTTCAAAAAAGAAAAGAGAGGAAGTTTTGAATAACTGTCGATGACAGGTAAAATAATATTACGTTGGTTCGGTGGAATAATAGCAATGTCATAACTATTGCATTGAATCTTCATGGAGTTCATCCTATTGTAAAGGCTAAGCGATTGTCCAACAGCGAAAAGAAAGTAATTGAAATTGATGAACCAAATATATATGGTTGCTCAGTACAATCGTTGCATAGGGAAAAAGATCCCATGCATCAAATATCGGGAACTACTGGTTTTTGATTCACTCTAAAAAATGGTGGTAGCCGCTCTTCATTTTTATTTTAGAAGCTGCTGTACAGAATGCATTGAGCTTAAGAGTACCGGATTGAGTTAGGTATTATGGGGCTAGTTGTTATATTGCTTTAAATAAGATTCAGATAAGATGTGCCCATTGAAGTAAAAGAGCTTATCGGAATGCAGCAAATGCAATACGTAGGTTTGCAGAACAAATGCTTTGCTGACTTTCATACTCAACAACACCAATATTTCCTTGTTCTCTGAATCTACTTCCCAGTTTATGTTAATTGCTGCTTTTATTTCTTCTTATAAATTGTCATTTTCAATATTACATCGTAGGCAGAAAAAACATTTTAGTAAAAAAGTATGTACCCTCTGGTGCCTAGCGTCCCTTTTTAGGGACGATTTTTCTTTCTTAAATAAAAAATTTAATTTTTACACGATAATTTTTTAACTATTTTTCCTGTCCATTATACACTATTTGTAACCAGTATACAAAGTATCGTTGAAAAAAAAAATGTCAGGCATTAATGGGTTAATACTTTGTGGCCCAATTGTATTTGGAGTGATAACAATTTAATATTTTTTTCTAGAAGTTATCTAAGCGCCAAAAACACAGTCCCTTGGCTGTCCCAATCCCATAGTCTAACTGTTAAAGATAGTATTTCAAAAAACCTATTAACACTACATAAATTTGGCAATTGATATCTAAAAATAGAATAATGAAGCTATATTTTTCTTATGAAATAAGGTATAATTACGTATTTCTAAAACTTAAAATGGTCATGTAAATTCTGTCCGGACTTTTTTCAAACAGTCCCCTGCAACAAATTCAAAGCTGTAATACGAAAAATCTATAATTTTGCAAATTCTTTTTGGCATGAAGTTTAAAGTAATCAGTGTGAATTTGCCGAAATCGCCGAGAACGGTGTTGAAACGCTACTTTGCTTAGTTTGAGAGCCACATTTGTGATGAAAGTATGCATCAGGGTCGTTGCGAAAACAGTCCTCTGGGAAGTGATTTTATTAATGTCAATTAATTTAATTATTAAACATATTAGTTATTATGTCCACGATTTATGCCTAAATTTATAGGAAGTCTCGTAACTAATTATGTCCCAATAGTTTTGCAGATATTACGCAACAAAGAGCAAAAACACAGTCACCTGGCACAATCCCCTGCCTAGTTATAGTAGGTGAGGGACTTACCCCTATCGTGATTTATCAGAAAAACACAAGAGTCAATTGGCCCTCTTTCAAACCAAAGTAATAGATTCATTTTCTGAGCAATAGTATTATAATTATACGAACATTTCAAAAAACCGTGCCCGGACAGATTTCGTGTGAAAAATGACGAGTTTACAGAGAATCGCCCAAATATAGAGTTTGGTACGAACAAAAATATAAAGAATTTTGGTGTTTTCTTTAATAGGGTTAAAAATTCGAATGGAAAGGTGCATTGTGAAAAAATTATATCTGTAATAAATACGGTAAAAATAAATACTGCAGAAAAAACACATATTTTGTACAATTATTCAACAATGAAAACTTCGTATTAAAAAAGAATTTGAAAACTCTAGCAAATAGCTATTTCGGGGCTATTACAAATGAAGCCCCATCATCAGTGCGAAAAGAGGATGGTTCAACTGACCACAGTCAAGTGAACAAGGAATGCGAGACACACGAAGGTATAGTAAATACACAGAACAGAAAGACGTAACAGTTTCTGCAGACCAACTCTTTCTGTTCTGTGTATTTACCTTCGTGTGTCTCGCATTCCTTATTCACTTGACTGTGGTCAGTTGAGCCATCCTCTTTTCGCACTGATGATGGGGCTTCATTTGTAATAGCCCCGAAATAGCTATTTGTAAGAGTTTTCAAACTTTTTTTAAATATTTTATTTATACTTTTGGACACGTGGTCTTGTATTTTTAACTTCATTAATTGTACAAAAGTTTTTGACTGCTTTTCTTACAAATGCAAATTTCATTTTTCAAATGCAGTTTCAAAGTAAATAAGAAAAATTTAAATAAAAAAGCAGTAATATTTTTTTTCCGGTGATAAATCATAAAAAGCATTTTTGTAATAAATTGCAAAATTTCGGAGGGTGTTTGAACCCTAAAAACCCATTCCTTAAATACGGCCCTGAATTGAATTACAACTGCAAGAAGAATTTAACGCCAATCAGAGGGTTTTCTTTAATGCTGAATATCTACTTAAAAATACTTGAGCAGAAAAAAACCCCTCAAAGCAGTGCAAATTTGATAAATATCCTTGCAGAAGCACCCCGATAGGAGGTCACTGTGACCTCCTAATAATTTCCGTATTCGCACGCTTTCCTGACGATTCGGATATTTGAAGGAAATATTGCAACATAGAGATTTTTTGTTCTTTTTAGTTTTCAGAATTGTTTTTAAAAGATGCCTCATGGGTTTTTTCTCACTGCGTATGCTTGTATTTTATCATTCGGTAAAATTGGAACTTCATTCGGCAAATTCATAATCCCTCCCCCCACCCCACCCCCATTTTAGTTCGTAGCCCCTGAGAGTGCTAATGGTAAGTTGTAGTTCTTGTCTCTGATATAAAAAGGAAAATTTCTGAGTTTTAGAGGGGGGAGGATTATACCCTAATCTCCGTTGTATAAACTACGGGGGAGGGGGGGCAGTCATTGCATTGGCACAAATTGCTCTCCTTTGCAATTTGCCCCCCCCCCCCCCGAACTTTGGGAAATCAATGTATTTACATATAAATGGGCGTGGTTTTTGTTAATTTCTGGTGAAATTGTATAGTGTTTTACCCTTAACCCCCCCCCCTGGAAAAACTTGAACTGACATGCTTGGTCTTAGTGTTTTTAAGAGGCGATGCTCTTGTTCTCCTTCGCATTTTTTTAATGGGAGGGGGAGAGGTGGCCTCTTTTTAGAGGTAGAAAATTTTCCGAAAACTTTAACTTATTATTCACTTTTTTTTTGCTTTTTAATACGCTTTTATTAGTTTCACATGTGGGTTTGTTTGTCTGTATGTAGCTCTGAATCAAAGATAAAATTCATATTTTTTACAAGTATAAAAGTAACATGTTTTCTCTATTATTAATACTGAAGGCTAGACTACATTATTACACTTTGATGTCTTCAAGTGTTTCAGTTAGAGCCGCTATATAGACAGGCCGACGCATCAAGATTAAGTTTCACCACTTTGGATCCAACTTATGAACTTTAACTTTCAATTTTTCATTGTTGCGGAACTATGGTCACCAAAAGAAGTTTTGGCGCATTACTGAGAATTGCCTAATTCACGTGCCGCTAATAATTGCTTACAATGAAAATTTACCAATATCTTGCCAGAAAAGACAACCTATCAAGCACTCAAACACGTTCTGGATCCAAAGTGGTCAAACTTAATCTTGATGCGCCGGCTCATCTATATAGGGGGATTAGTTTCAGTTGTTTGCATGTAATTCTGAATAAAAGATAAAATTCACGTTCTTTGCAAACATAAAAGTGAGTACCTGGGGACCGAGCGCAGCTCGGTTAAAAAAAAAAAAAGAGGTTTGTAAAATCGTGTTTTTTTCTTAAGTTTCGAAGTACTTATTTAGATAAACTTGAAAAACATTTTTAAGCCCCTGGTTGCAATAACGCATTTAAAACAGCCGTAATTTATTTTGAAAACCCAACATTATCTGGACAAGACATCATTATCACAGCCTTATTTAAACGATGCTTTTGGTAAAACAATAGCAATTCTAACGTGTTGCCAAAACTCATTTGCCAGATACCTTAGAAATTTAAATTCACGCTGATGTGATTAAATATGAAATCCATTGTTATAATAAAACGTGGTTGCTATGAAACAGTAACAACAATAGTAATTAGGGATGCACCGATAAGCAAATTGGCCGATTACCGATTAATCGGCGAATGAGAATCGGCCGATTAATCGACAGAGCAGATTAATGTTCGGGTTTCTTATTTTTAATATTTTACAAATTAGAAAAAGTTTGGTGTTTTTTTAATGTTATGAAATTATGTTTGCAATAGCTGCAATAAAAATGAAAAATGCAGAAAGAATTCTTAATTTGGATAATTATTCAGTAGTGATAATTTCGTGTTCTAGATACAGTTTCAAGTAAACGAGAAAATTAAAATAAAATACAGTGAACTCTCACTTATGCGCGGTCCCAAGGGGCCAACAGAAAAAGGTGCATAAGTGAGAGAGATGCGTAAGTGAACAAGCCTATTTAAAAGTCTAAAATGCAACACAATTTCTAATGAGAACATGAATATTAATGTTTCTATAGCAAATGGTCATATTTCTATGATTTGGCAACTACTGAAACCTAATTGCAATGATAAGGAGAAAACAAAAATTTTAGCATACCTAATCACAAACTGGTACTTTTAAAACGATCCATAATACAGTGAATACGCCGGCCCTAGGGACCAACAGAAAAATGCGCATAAGTGAGAGAGACGTATAAGTGAACAAGCCTGTTTTAAGGACTAAAACGCAACATAGTTTCTAATGAGAGAATGAATAAGAATATTTCTATAGGAACGGGACATATTACCACGGTTTGGCAATGACTGTAACGTAATTACAATGATAAATACAAATACAAATACAAATGTGGCGACCAGCAACAGGCTCTGGGCCCAACTTGGCTGATCCTAGTCAAATTAAAGACCCCAATGAAGATCAATGGCCCTCTTAAAGCCATCTACTCCATTGCTCTTTACCGCCTCTTCCGGTAAGCTGTTCCAAGTTCCCACTACCCTGCTAAAATAGTAATTTTTTCGAATTTCAAGATTAGCCTGAGATTTAAACAGCTTAAAACAATGACCCCTTGTCCTGCTTTCCGTGCGAAAATCTAACCCCGTAACATCATTCATTTTAATAAATTTAAACAACTGAATCATGTCCCCTCTGGCTCTCCTTCGCTCAAGACTATACATATTAAGCATTCTAAGTCTGGAATCATAGTCTAAATTAGAAAACCCATTTACTAACCTTGTAGCCCTTCTTTGTACCCTTTCCAATAAATTAATGTCTTTCTGAGAGACAAACAAAAACTCTACAAAAGAGAAAACAAAAATTGTAGCATATCTAATTACAAACTCTTCCCTTTAAAACGATGCATAATAGATAATTGTCCCTTTCCGAACTCTAGTTCATGCGAAAAAAAATGCCTTCCGTGAGCAATAAAAGAGAAGGATTAAAGAGGAAAGTGAAGAAACAAGCTCATTTTTCAAGAAAATAAATTAAATTGTTTACATTTTTTGAAAAATTCGGCGCAAAAATGAAATATTTATCCTTAGAGCGACGCATAAACGAATGAAATTAGTATTATTTTACTATGGAATGTGCTGGAACCACTGAAAACCGTCGTATAAGTGAAAAAGGCGCATAAATGAGGCGGTGTATAAGTGAGAGTTCACTGCAGCAATAATGTTTTTTTCAGTGAGAAACTATGAAAATCATTTTTGTAATAGTTTTGAAAATTTTCCGAAGGGGTTTGAACCCTAAAAACCCACTCCTTAAATATAACCTTGTATCAGCGTATATCTGTTGTTACATGCCCCCGTTGGTCAGCAGAGCTAGACCTGGTCCATGAAGGATGGGGTAAGGATACAGCTTCCGTTTTTAAGAGCACCATTTTTAGGTGGAAGACCGATTTTATGCTCATCACACATGCCTTAAGGACCCGTTCATAGGGTAGGCATTCATTCATAACTCACTTTCACACACACAGAAAGGACAATGACATGAGAGAGAGAAAGTACGCCCATGCCCCAGCCGGGACTCGAACCCGGGGCCACCGCATCACGGTCAGACGTCGCTGACCACTAGACGAGGTGGCCGAGGTGGCCTATATCTATTAGTTTTTAGTGCATTTTTGTTCAGCTTTTAGTACATATTTCAGATATTTTTAGCACGCATTATTATGCTTACATATTTAGTGCCTATAAATCCTTTAGGAACCGGGCGGTACACCTGTTGTACCATAAGTCTTTTTTTTTAGAGGACGAGGTTGAGATTTTCACTCGAACCCTTTGGAGCCGGGTTTTTTTCAAGGTTTCCTTTTGGTACGACAGTTTATACCTTCTATTTTCAATGGAAAAGAAATCTGTGGTTCAACTGTCGTACTACCTAGGTCTAAAGAAAAATTTCCAAAAAACAGCCCGGATCCAAAAGGATATAAAGCTGGCTGTTATGATTACCTGCCCGCTGCGAGGCGGGTACAGCAGCCCTGGAGGTTTTTTTTTCCGGGGGGGGGGGGGGGGCGCCACGATGGGAGTTCACTGTGATTTCCCAATAATTTTCGCATTCGGCACGTTTTGCTGATGATTCGGTAATTTGAATGCAATATTGCAACACTGATATTATTTGTTCTTTTCAGTTATTAGAATTGTTTTTTCAAAATATGCCGAATGTTTTTCCTCACTGAATGTGATGCATTTCATCATTCGGTAAAATTGGTACTTCGTTCGGAAAATTGATCATTTTCCACCTCCCGAAAGTTTTAGCTCGGGGGAGCACCTGGGGGGTGGGGGGATTTTCATTAAAAATAAAAGCAATATATTTAATACAAGGCTAAATTACTACACGTTGATGTGTCCAAGCGTTTCAGTTGTTTGTATGTAACTCTGAATAAAAGATAGAATTCACGTTCTTTGCAAATATAAAAGTACAGTGAACTCTAACTTATACGCCGCCTCATTTATGCGCATTTTTCAATTATACGACAATTTTAAATAGTCCCAGCACATCCCATAGCAAAATAATGATAGTATCGTTCGTTTATACGTCGCTCTAAAGATAAACATTTCACTTATGAGTCGAATTTTCCCTAAAATATAAAAAAAAAGTGTATTTTCTTTTAAAAAATGAGCATTTTTCTTCACTTTCCTCTTCAATCTTTTGCCTTTATTGCTCACAGAAGGCATTTTTTCCGCATGAACTAGAGTTCGGAGAGGGTCAATTATCTATTATGCATCGTTTTAAAGGGAACGGTTTATAATTAGGTATACTACAATTTTTGTTTTCTCTTTTTTGTCATTGTAGTTACGTTACAGTAATTGCCAAACCGTAGTAAAATGTCCGTTTTCTATAGAAAAATTCTTATTCATTCTCTGATTAAAAACTATGTTACGTTTTAGTCCTTAAAATAGGCTTGTTCACTTCCACGTCTCTCTCACTTATGCGCCTTTTTCTGTTGGTCCTTTCTGCCGGCGCATAAGTGAGAGTTCACTGTAATATGCCTAATACTATTGTTAATACTAGATGTTAAACTATATTTAAGAGCGTATTTTTTAGTTTTTTTAAACTATATTTTGATTATATTAGTTTCACATGTGGGTTTGTTTGTTTGTACCTGACTCTGAATAAAAGATAAAACTCGCGTTCTTTACAAATATAAAAGTCACACATTTGATACTTTTATCTCTTCATATAAAGATGACGGGCTCTGTTTGTATGTTTGGTTGCAACCGGTGGCCAGAAGCCCCCACAGCACCTATACAGACCTGACACTTGGCACAAAAATTCGAACGTATCCCCGCAGGGGTACCCCTCCCCCCCAGGCTCAATGGCGCAAATTCCCCCCTAAATTTTTTCACAACCATCTTGTGCTTTTCATTTTTGCCCATCTTTTATTTGTTTATTTTTTTAAATGTTATTTATTTTTGTTAATATTATTTATTTATTTTTTAAAATTACAACTATTATTTTTTTATTTTTTAGAAGCAATAATTATGCGCAGAATAGAACCGCTTTTTTCGCTTCCAGAAATTCCAAACACACAACACACAAAAAATAAATAATAATAAAGTAATAAAAGAAGTAATTTAAATTAAAAAAATAAATTAATGAATAATTTTCATTCAAAAAAATCAGTGAATAATTTAAATTAAAAAAAATTAATTAATTTTTTATTTAAATAAATAAATAAATTAGGTTTAAAAAATCCCCTCCGAAAATTTTGATGGCGCAACTTGCGCTATAATCCCCCCCCCCTGTGGTCACCCCTGTATCCCCGTGTGATGCACCTCGAACGCCGAATTCTAAATTTCGAATTATTTATTTTTAAATTAATTAATTAGTCTCAGTTTTGGTGTGTCCGACATAATTGAGCCCCCAGTCCCTAACATAAAACTGCTGAAAAGGATTTGCGCGGGGGCAAACTAAACGCACCCGATGTTTTGGGTTACTAAAGTGGGTTTTCAGAAAAAAAAAAAAAAACACTTTAAGAACTAAAGTGGTTCAAGTCCGTGGATAATTTGATCCTTTTTTGAGCTTAAAGGCTTGGTTTCCTAGAATCGTCACCGACGCCGGGCGCGACGCACGCTGGAATCAGAACCAGTTTGATTGGAGCGTGGCGTGAAGCGACGTCAATCTGCGGCTCAGGCGCATGCGCAGAAGGCGGCGGCGTCTGTCGCCTCGCCAGAGATCGACGATTTCACTCCTAGGAAACCGGGCCTTAACACCTCATACACGGGTGCACACAGGGGGGGGGGTTTGAAAGTTGATTTATTTATATATTTATTTAAATTATTTATTAATTTATTTTTTAATTTAAATTATTTGTGGTTTTTTTAAACAAAAATTAATAAATGATTTATTTTTTTAATTTAAAGTTTCTTTTATTTCTTTATTATTTTATTTATTTATTTTTTTTTTTTTTTTGTGTGCGTAGAATATCTGGAAGGGAAAAAAAGCGGTTCTATTCTGCACATAATTAGAACTTTTAAAACAGTTAATAATATTTAAATAAATACAGTTATAATTTAAAAAAAAAAATTTTAGTAAAAAAGTATGTACCCTCTGGGGTCTGTCATAACTTTTAAGGGACGATTTTTCTTTCTTTAATAAAAAAAAATGTTTTTAACAGAATATTTTTTTTATTATTTTTCCTGTGCATTAAACACTGTTTGTAACCAGTATACAAAATGTCTTTTGAAAAAAAAAATGTCAGGCCTTAATGAGTTAAGAAACTGTTAGATTAAAGTTTTACAGTTCATCACTGCGCATTTTACTGTTTTAAATTCAAAATTTGGCTCCCAGTATTATACTGTAAAAACAACTGTTCATTTTTAGCAGTCTAGTGTCACATTATTGTTTGACAGACATAATATCGTCGATGGCTAAGGTGCGGAGACAGAAACTGAGATGTCATTGGGGTGTTGTAACTGTTGTGACGCCACTGCTTTTGAGGGCTTTTTACTCTGATGAGTGCTAAGTATGCAAAAGTATTGAATGTATGAGACTGATATACTCAAATTATTTCAATTATCTGTTGAAGAATCATATGCTCACTCTATATTTCATTTTGAATAAATAAGGATGGTACATTCAAATTATATAAATTATGTTTTCAAGAATTATATGTTCACTCATTTTAAATACATAAAAATTATGTATTCAAATTATTTATTTAAGAATTATATATTCACTCTATATTGATTTTGAATACATAAGAATTATATATTCTAATTATTTCAATTCATTCGAGGCATATATAATGATATTATTTCAATTATGCATTCAAGAATTATAATTTCACTCTAATTCATATAGAAACAAATTTATAATTTGAAGTTTGACGTTTGTAAAGATTCATTAACTCCAGTAGGGATCAGCAGTCGTACGTTGATCACCAAGATGGGGAATAGAGACACTAGTTGCACACGTAGCAACGCATTGACGTTAATCCAATGTCCTTTTGAATATGTCACACTATTAATCCGATCGGTTATTCCATTGCATTGCGGATGACACAGGTACACTGTACACTTATCCACTGTACACTAATCCACTGTACACTGAACATCACACACTTATCCGTTTGGTCGCGGAATCACAGTAAGCGGGTTCGTTTATCCGCAGCTGTGACGCAAAAGCAGAAACACCACTCGCGTAGGTTGAGCTAAACACCGCTCGTAGGTTGAGCTAAGCACCACTCGTAGGTTGAGCTAAACACCACTCGTATAATGAACTAAACTCCACTCGTAGGTTGAGCTGAAACCGCTCGTAAGTCGAGCTAAACACCACTCGTAGGGTGGGTTAAACACCACTCGTAGATTGAGCTAACCACCGCTTGCAGGTAGAGCTAAACACCGCTCGTAGATCGAGCTGAACACCACTCGTAGAATGAACTAAACTCCACTCGTAGGCTGAGCTGAACACCGCTCGTAGGTTGAGCTAAGCACCACTCGTAGGTTGTTTATCCCCAGCTGTGACACAAAAGCAGAAACACTACTCGTAGCTTGAGCTAAACACCACTCTCAGATGGAGCTAAACACCACGGAATCGGTATAATCCAGAGCACGTCAGACGTTCAGGGAGTAGTAGATGACCCCCTCCTCCTTTTGGGGCGAGCAGGGGGCGGCCGGGAGGCGGTGGTAGAGGGAGTCTTGGGACGTCTTGGGGGAGGAGCTGGCCCCCTCGGGGGCGCCCCTCTCGTCCCTTAAAGGGGCCCAGGGGCCCTGGGGGCCGCCCCACACGCTCTCCGCGTACGAGTGGTAGCGGGGGTCTTGGGGGGGCCTCCGATGGGCGTAGGGGAGTGTGGCGTGGGGCGCAATCGCAACAGACGCCCGCTGGTGGGGCGCTGGGGCCCAGCAGCCATAGACAGAGTGCCTCTGGTCTTCGCAAAGGGGTTCCAGTCTGGAATCTGGCTGGGGCCCCTGGACGCCCCGGACCGAGGGGCGCCGCGCGAACCCGAAAGTGGGGTCGTCATCATCTTCTGCTACACTATACCTCTTCCTGATTCGCTCGGTCCTTGTGTAGTCTGCTCTGGCGAACTGTTCTAGCTCGTCCCCCTGTTGGGGGCGCCCCATGGCCGTCACGTCAGGTGGCGGCGGCGCGGGGGCGTATGCACCGTTCGCTCCGCACCGCACGTAGTCGGCCGGCACGCCCCGGCCCACGTTGTTTATCCGCTGGATTACCCTCCAGTCTCTAAAATTCCTGGGCACAGTCATTGTATTCCGATTGGGCACTGTCCTTTGTTGCTGCTGGTGCTGCTCCGGCCAATGCGGCACCGGGCGGTGCGGCAGTGTGTGCTGCAGCGCCCTCTGCCGGGGCAGGGAGGGGTGGAACCCGTCCTGCCGCACCGCGTAGTACCTCTGACCCGCCGACCTGTAGAAGTCTTGCTCAGAAGAGGGAATCGAGCCATTCAGCCCACCAGCGGACAGAATCACATCGGGCGGCTGGAACGACCCTTGCATCTGCTGGGCCGAAACACCCGAGTCCTGTTGTTTGCCCTCGTCACCCATGGTTGTTAGCCATTTGAGCTTCTCCACGAGACTCTCCTGGCTGAGCAGGGGCGACTTGGGGCGGGGCGCTCGCCTCTTCGCCTCCACTCCCCTCAACAGCGTACACTGCAGCGCGTTCTTCCTTATAATCCTCCTTATCTTAGAATTACCCCTCGCCATCCCTCGAAAACTCTCCTCGTCGTAGTCGTCAGCATCCTCCTCGTCATATCCAATATCGTCGAGTCGTATCTCTTCTTCCACCTCTCCGCTCCTCGAGTCGGACGATGTGGAATCGTCTGCGTCTTGGGGGTGGTCCTGGGAGGACGCCACGCTCTGCTCCCCAGAGCTCT
This sequence comes from Uloborus plumipes, assembly GCA_038373865.1. NCBI lineage: Eukaryota > Metazoa > Arthropoda > Arachnida > Araneae > Uloboridae > Uloborus > Uloborus plumipes. The sequence goes on along the minus strand of JAXGGA010014171.1, from coordinate 20,340 downwards.
GCCTGCTCAGACTCTCCTCTTCACCGCCGCCCCCTCTGTTGGCGACGGGTTGTTGCACCTGCGGGCGCTGAACTACCACCTGCTTCTCCTCCTCCGCGAACACCTCAACCTGTAACAAAAGTATATAATATAGAATAGACTCACTAAAAGAATCAATTCACTAGAGGAATTAAGATATTATAAGAAACAATTCACTAAAAGAATCCACGAACACTTCCTCCTATAATATATATGTAATATAGAATAGACTCACTAAAATAATCAATTCACTAAAAGAACCAATTATATATCCCTATAATATATGTATAGTATGGAATAGACTCACTACAAGAAACATTTCACTAAAAGAATCAATTCAATAAATTAATTAAAACACTATAAGAAACAATTCGCTAAAGAAAAAATTATATATCCCTATAATATATGTATAATATAGAATAGACTCTCTAAGAGAATCAATTCACTAGAGGAATGAAAACAATATGAGAACCAATTCACTAAAAGAATCAATTATGTATCCCTATAATTTATACAGTGAACTATACGCCGCCTCATTTATGCGCTTTTTTCACTTATACGACGATTTTAAATGGTCCCAGCTAAGGATTGCAATACCGGAGCAAAAACACAATACCGGTATTCGGTATTTTTAAAACGCCAATACCGGAATACCGGTATTAATACCGGTATTTGAAATTTTTCAAAAAAGAAAGAAAACACTTGTTTTGTTGTAGTGTTCAATAATTTGCACAAAAATATAAATTATCAATATAATATGGAAGAACAAATATTTTGGTCAAATAATAAAAAATGTAAAACAGTAAGCAATATATGGCATTAAAAAGAAAAAAAACAGCTAAAATTAATTATTTTTTCAACCCCCCCCCCCCCCCAAAAAAAAAAAAACGTATAGTAGAGTACAAAAAATTCTGCCTGGTGTCAATATCAATTGAAAAAAAAAAGAACTTTTTCTGCTGCTGATTTTTAAAATAAAATCTTAAAAAACACAAAGCGTCTATCGAACTGTCATTCAATCTGGAGCGAATTTTTGTACATATAGTTCCAGCAGCTGAAAATGCGCGAGATGCGCTCCAAGTACTTACCCCGAAGTCCTTCGTCTTCAAATAATTGTATTTCTTTTCTGATGATTTTGGAAACATCCGTTTTCGGTGCTATACTAGTACTGTTTGTGGCAATTTTCTTATTTATGGCTTGCTGTAACTTTTCCTGGAGAAACAATTCTTCTTCCACTTCAATATCATCTTCATCAGTTTGTTCTTGCTCAGGAAGAGTTGTTGCTTGCTTTTCCAAACCTTGTTGAAGGAAAGTTATGATATTTCTGAAACCTCTTGCAGTTAATGTCTTTTTCAATTCCGTTGAAGAACAGAACACTTTAAACGGCAGGCCATCCAGTGCTGTCATTTTAGATATTACTTCATCCAAACTATCCGTTTTTCTTTTAAAGAAATCTGTAATTTGTGATGATGATGATTGTACGGAAGCAATGTCATTTCTCGGCGAGTCAGAACTTGTCTCGGACTCTTTTCGTTTCAGCAAGTTAATATTATGTTGCGTTTTCAGATGCGTATGTAGTCCACTTGTGCTGCCTCCAAAAACTTTGATGATCCTTGAACATGTTTTGCATTTCGCTAGCATATTTTTTTCATCATATAAATAGTAAAACCAAGTCGAAGAAATATCAGATGATTTTTTATGCTCTTTAAATTCATCATTATCCATTATGAACAAGTAAAACTCGAAAACTATGCGTCAAAAATATTTTGAGCAAAGTACAGTGAGACAATCAGACAATAAAACTCACCAATTAAAAAAAAACTAAATGTTCAAAAGTTTAAAACACCAACTCACAATATCATAACTACCATAACGTAACGAATTCAAAGACAGTGCAGCGATTCGATAACCATGAATACATGCTGAAAAATTTGCAACGATTTCATTTTGATTTCAATTCTCATGATGGTTGCCACTCTAAAGAAACAATCAACTTGGCAATAAATTTAAAATAAGCTGACTGAAGCAACAACTAAAAGTGCTAAGACAAGAGGAAAATAGTATAGAGATATATCGCCAAGTATAGAGATAAGCGAGACAGTACACCAGCTTATATTGGCGACAACAAAAAAGCTTTTCCTTGAGAATGATTCTCTATGAATCAGTAGTTTTTGTTTTTTAGTGATATTTTGGCATCAAACAATTTATTTTAGATGGAAAAAATACTCATGTAAAGTAACAGTAAATATATAAGAAATGAAATGAAAAGCTCACCAGTTAAAAATTATTCATTTTCTTTTCGCTAATACCGAAAATACCGGTATTTAGCCTCGTAAATACCGGTATTTCGAGATTGAAAAATAGCTCGAAATACCGGTATTCGGTATACCGGTATACCGGTTTTGCAATCACTAGTCCCAGCACATTCCATAGCAAAATAATGATAGTATCGTTCGTTTATGCGTCGCTCTAAAGATAAATATTTCACTTATGCGCCGAATTTTCCCTAAAATGTATGAAAATTTATTTCTTTTCTTTAAAATATAAGCATTTTTCTTCACTTTCCTCTTTATTTTTTCGCCTTTATTGCTAACGGAAGGCATTTTTTACCGCATGAACTAGAGTTCAGAGAGGGACAATTATCAATTATGCATCGTTTTAAAGGGAACAGCTTGTAATTAGGTGTGATACAACTTTTGTTTTCTCTTAATCATTATAGTTACGTTACAGTAATTATCAAACTGTAGTAATATGTCCCTTTTCTATTGAAACATTATTATTCACTCTCTCATTAGAACCTATGTTGAGTTTTAGTCCATTAAATAAGCTTGTTCACTTACACATCTCTCTCACTTATGCGCCTTTTTCTGTTGGTCCCTAGGGCAGGCGCATAAGTGAGAGTTCACTGTATATAATATAGAATAGATTTACTAAAATAATCAATTCACTAAAGGAATCAAAACACTATAAGAACCAATTCACTAAAAGAATCAATTACATATCCCTATAATATATATATCTTATATAGAATATCACTAAGAGAATCAATTCACTAAAAGAACCCATTCACTAACAGAATCAATTCACCATAGAAAGATATTTATTTATTGGAAAGAGGGCTACAAGATTATACTAGACAGTAACTTAAGTTGACACTGACTTCACTACGGGCGGAGCCACTAAGAGTTCACAAGCAGTTAGCGATCTCCTCTGATTCGCCAAGTTGGCTTTGACGTTTTATCTAGCTCGTTTTTCATAGGCTGACATCACGACGTTAGTGTCAAGAAACCTTGCAGCACAGTAAACACTTCTAATAAAATCACTGGATCATAAAATCAGCCGCCTTTTAACCCATTTATGCCCAGTGTCCTAAAAACGGGACGCTTGTTAGTTACTGCGTACACAAACCTGCAATGGGTATATCATTGAACTAAAAGCTGTTTTTCATAAGTTGAATAGTCCTACTTCTTGAGAAAACCAGTTAGTGCCACTAGTTGGACATCAGAGTTTATTTATTGACAGTTATTTTCAGACGAATCAGTCGAGCAACGATCCAGCATGGGTAGCCACAGAAAGTAAGTTTTTTTTGAGCATTTGTTTTTCATAAAATTAAACTATTTTAAAATGATTTGCTTAATGATCACAGATGCCTTCTGTAATCTTACTTTGCTAAAGTCAAGTAAGGTCGTGTTTTGCTCACATTTCTGCAAAATATCCCATAAACAGGATGTTAAATAACTTAATAAGTATGGCAACGGCGAACTATTTTACGTCTAAAATGTATGTAAACCGTTCCAAGTAAAAGTTTTAAGCAGATAAAAATTGAAAAAAAAATTGTTAAAAAAAACTTGGGCATAAATGGGTTAAAATCAAATCTGCAGGCACCGAATCCTTCAAATATCAAAACATGCTAAAACCATCCTTTAATAAAATCATCATCGCCGTTTTATAAAATCAAGTTTTCGAAAAGCGTATACTAGTATTTGAAAACGGCAGTTATAATTATTATGAAAATTGCCACAGACATAATGAATTTCAAAATTATGTCGCACCAAGAAGTAAAAGAGTCTCGTAAGATGAAGAATTGTGTACCAAATTTCAATTACAGTAAACTCTCACTTATACGCCGCCTCATTTATACGCCTTTTTTACTTATACGACGATTTTAAATAGTCCCAGCACATTCCATAGCAAAATAATGATAGTATCAATTCGTTGACGCCTCGTTCTAAAGATAAATATTTCACTTATGCGCCGAATTTTCCCTAAAATATTTTTAAAAAATGTATTTTCTTTAAAAAAAAATGAGCATTTTTCTTCACTTTCCTCTTTAATCTTTTGCCTCTATTACTCACAGAAGGCATTTTTTTCCGCTTGAACTAGAGTTCGGAGAGGGTCAATTATCTATTATGCATCGTTTTAAAGGGAACTGTTTATAATTAGGTATACTATAATTTTTGCTTTCTCTTTTTTGTCATTGTAGTTACGTTCCAGTAATTGCCAAATCGTAGTAAAATGTCCCTTTTTTCATAGAAAAATTCTTATTCATTCTCTCATTGGAAACTATGTTGTGTTTTAGTCCTTTAAATACGCGTGTTCACTTTTGCGTCTCTCTCTCACTTTTGCGCCTTTTTCTGTTGGTCCCTTGGGCCGGCGCATAAGTGAGAGTTCACTGTATTCAAAGTCCTATATATGATTTCTGTTAATCGAACACCTATACGCCAGTATTTTCAAACCCGTCTGCAAATAAAGATGTAACGTTTACTGGATTTTGAAACTTTAATAACCACATAGAAATACAGTAATTTATTAATTTTTCAGATAAGGGATCTTGAAAAACTTTTTCTCAAAGTGTAGGTATGCCGGTTTATAAAATTTGCCGCTTTATAAAATCAGATGTCGTCAGGACAAATGTGATTTTAATAAGCGTTGGGCACTATCCACTCCTATCGTTGCCCAATAGCTAATTTCTAAACTGTTAGAGATAAGCATATAGTTTATTTAGGAACAAATCTCCAAATTACAAAAGGATTTTTGGGTCAATTCAATGTTTTTCAAAAAATCAAATTTTGAAAGAGTTACGAAATTTAAATTTTTATACCTCAGTCCTATCAACTATATTTAGTAAAACATTCTTGACACTGTAACGTTTAAAACTACAAAAAAAAAATCACTGTTCTACGACAAAAATTGACCGAGTTATGAAGTTTTGAAAAATCGAGATTTTGCATTATTTCATTACGTCATCGAGAGATCGCTTAAAGGACCGTATGCAAAATCCTTCAAAATCTTGATTTTTCAAAACGTCATAACTCGGTCAATTTTTGTCGTAGAACAGTGATTTTTTTTAAGTTTTAAACGTTACAGTGTCAAGAATGTTTTACTAAATATGATTGATAGGACTGGGGGGCTGTATAAAAATTTAAATTTCGTAACTCTTTCAAAATTTGATTTTTTGAAAAACATTGAATAGACCCAAAATTCCTTTCGTAATTTAGAGATTTTTTCCTAAATGAACAATATGCTTATCTCTAACGGTTAAGAAATTAGCTATTGGGCCACGATAGGAGTGGACACCCTGTATAGTAAATGGATTGCACCAAATACCTCATCCGGCTTCTCCTCCACCTCATTGGTCAGTCCGGAATCGTCTGCAGCAGGTGGCTCCTCCCCCAATCGAACGATAATGGTGTCCTGAGAAGATATACTACAGTCAGAATCCGCCTCCGACAACGTCCTGGAGTGCGCCTCCTCCCCCGTTGGGGGCGTCTCTGCATCCTCTTCCGCCTCCGCCTGGAGGACCGTCTCCTCCCCCTGGGGGGGCGTCTCCGCAGACGATAGCAGGTGGATGAGTTTCCTGAAGAAGGAGTCGTCCAAGGAATTCGAACATTTCGAATTCGAGAATTCGTCCTCCAGGGCGTGGAACACGCTGTCCAATTCGTCGTCTGCTGCGAACTCCCGCTCGGCTTCCAGAAACCTTTACGAAAGATTTAGAAACATTAGTTCCGTGGTGAGGTTTGTAACTGTACTTCGTTCACGCGAAAGATGGACTCAAACGAAAATAATCTTTGAATTATTTTAAAAAAACTACACTGGCGGAAAAAAAAAAAAATCCCAACACCAAGAAAAAATTGCCGTAGAGTAATGAAATTTGGGTAATGCAATTGTCTAGTTAACATGTTTAATTGATTAAATGTACAAGATCACTGGCTAATTTAAGCTCAAGAAAATGCTGTGCAAATGTGAAATTATGTTAATTTAATAGAGGGTGTAAATTCCAGAATTTTGAAGGCAAGCCTGCAAGCGTGCGTGCATTATGTCATACAGGTGCCGAATGTCTCTTTGTGGTATGGAGTTCCATGCTTGTTGCACTTGCTGTGTCAATACTAGGACCGTCATTGCTGACTGTGGATGATGCTCGAGGTGCCATCCCATGATATCCCATACGTTATCAATTGGAGACAGACCTGGTAATTTGCAGGTCATGGTAACATGTCAGCTCTCTATAGAGCACATTGCGTTACAGCAGCGATGTGAGGGCGAGCATTATCTGGTTGGAAAACGCCCCCTTGAATGTTACTCATGAAGGGCTGTACTACTGGTTAAATTAACAGACTGACGACAAATTTTCAGTCAGTGAGTTTGGGATAACCACAAGAATTCCCCTGCTGTCGTAGGAAATTGCTCCAGAGACCATAACTCCAGGTGTGAGTCCCGTGTGTCTAGGCAGTAGACCGCTTGGATGCAGGCGGTCTCCTGGCCTCCTTCTGACCAATATGCAGCCGCCACTGGCACTAATTCAGAATCTGTTTTCATCAAAAATTACAACAGATCTCCACTCCGACCTCCAGTGAGTTCTGTCGTGGCACCACTGCCGTCGGAAAAGGTAATGGTTTGCAGTCAATGGAATACCGGCTACAGGCTGCCTGGCTCGGAGCTGTCCTTGAAGTAAACAGTTTCTTACCGTTCCTTGGGTCACGACGGTACCAACTGCAGCTCGAATGTCAGCCGCAGATGCAGTACGATGCGCCACAGCCGTACGCAAGATTCGGCGATCTTCCTTCTCAGTCGTGCCACGTGGCAGCTCGGAACTCGATCTTCTTGAGGTAGTACCATCCCTTGCCCATAGCTTCCAATAATCATGCATGGTGGAAACATTCCCACCCAAGTCTTTCTGTAATATCGCGAAATGAAAATCCACCTTCTCGTAGCCAATTTGTACGACCTCGTTTAAACTCGGTGAGCTGTTGATAATGGCTTCTTCGTCTTCTTAAAAGGTATTCCTGGCTAACATGAACGCAATTTGTCCAATTTCACGGAAAAATAATACACACGAGCTTCACAACACGCTTTTAAAACAAGCCTTATTTGCATGTTCTGAGTGACGCCAGCTGCGCCACACTTATGCGCGGAACACGAAATTTCAATCGATGTCATCTTTCAGTTGTATAAACACGCCTACCAAATTTCGTTTATCTAACACAAGTCTTTCCTGGTATTGGGATTTTTTTTTCCGCCAGTGTAAACAATACGCTTTTAGATGCACTTATAATGCATCAACTTGCAATATAGTAATACAGTTTATATAATATATATAAGCCTTTAGTAAATAATAGTGAAAAATATATTACTTTTATATTTGCAAAGAACGTGAATTTTTTCTTTTATTCAGAGTTGCATAAAAACAACTGGAAACACTTGAACACATCAACGTGTAATAATATAGTTTAGCCTTTAGTTTCAACAATATTTTTTAATATACTACTTTAATATATTACTGCTACTACTATTTGCAAAGAACGTCAATTTTATCTTTTATTCAGAGTTACAAGAAACAACTGAAACTTACAACTATCGACGTGTAATAATCCTCGGCCTCCAAGAACCTTTGCGAAACATTTAGAAACATTAGTTCCGCGGTAAATTTTTGTAACTATACTTCGTTCGTGAGAAAGACAGACTCAAACAAAAATTGCGTCACTTGACCTCGTCAATCACGAGTCAAGGTTCAATTGGTTAAATTTGACAAGGTACAATTGGCGCCAATCAGTCGCCAAATGCGAATCCTATTCTTTATTTTTTTTATATACTAGCTTATTACCCGGCGTTGCCGGGTGCTTATTAATACAACATAGTGGTTCAAATAGTGTTGAATACAAATAATTATAGCAGTCATTGTTTTTCATGCTAAAATGAAATAGGTGAGCCTTTAATTGATAATTCATTGTTAATCGTCATCTTTGTTGGAAAAACTCATATTAAAATGCGTTAAATTTTATCGATATGTATGTTTAAAGGCTTATCCCTATTTAAAATTGAAAGAAAATGGTCATTTTGAGACAAAAATTTGAATTTCGAGCTTTTTGGATTTTCAAAAATGTTAAAACCCCGCCTATGTGAATGCTAGTGAATCGAAGAACCTCTGCGCCAAGTTTGATGAAAATCAGACGAAAACTGGATTTGTATGAGGAACAAACATACATACATCCATTTATATAAAAATAGATTCCCGAGGAAGTCTCCAAAAGTTGCATAGCGGCAGGCTGTTTAGTTTGTTTTCAGCGTATCTTTTCCGTGAGCACTGAATGGCGGTACTTTTGCATAGAGCAACTATACAGACAGGCCGAAGCATCAAGCTTAAGTCCCATCACTTTGGATCCAATTTATTGACTTTTACTTTCAATTTTCATTGCTGCGGACCTAAGATTACCACAAGAAAGTTTTGAGACAATGCCGCTCAGAGAAAACTTACCAAAACGCGATCACTCGCCAGAAAAGACAACCACTCACACACGCGCTGTGGATCCAAAGTGGTCAAACTCAAGCTGATACGTGGGCTAGTCCTTATAATATCCTTAGGTTACCAATTTTTGCTGATTTGCTAATTAAACCCAGTATTGGGAACAAAAGCAAAATAATCTGCAAAATTAATATTATTAGAGAGTAAATTTGCCAAAATATTGCAAGCAAGTCTTTTAGCAACACCTTTTTCATTGAAGAATATTTTTTTAATTTAAATTTATCACTATCCCTGTCCATCGGAACGCTTTCTTCATAATAATTTTAATGACATAAAAGTTTTTTTTAATGATGTGTTTTTGTCGACTCAAATAGGCATTAAAGCAGAAATTCGAGACATTTACCTGTCTTAGCTACATTTCTTGAGGAGCTCCCCCACCCCCCACTCTCAAAGAATCTTGACTCAGCCCCCTGAAATAATTTGTCTGCGTACGCCACTGCCAGAAAAAATATTAAAATTTCTCCTGCTGGAAACCAAAAAATATCAAAACTGCAATGATTTCCAACGGTTGTTTTGTTCACACGAAAAAGGGCGCGGAAAGTGCTTCTCGCAGAAAACCATGGGGCAAAGAGAAAAACAAAAAATATTTTTGCACGGAAATAATTTTCTGCGGTATAATTTAAAATATTTTTCTTGAAATAAATATGCGAATAAACCAGTGGTTGGAAAAAATTACATTTCTTTTGTAGCGAACTGCAACTACTTTGTTATAAATGTAGTTAACTACAGCTACAACTACTTTCTTTTAAATGTAGCGACTACAAAGTACTTTTGAATTGTAGTCGCTACTTCGCTACTTTTTAAAAAATAAATAAATAAAAAGCATACACCGTTTAATAATTGACGTGAAAAATTAGAAAAGTGGTTTACATTAATAAATTAGCTTATCTGCATATGGAACAGAACTGGGAATTGTCTTTGAATTTATTTGTTACTTTTCCTTTTTGAACTTTTTTTTTTTTTTGCTAAACTTTGTTCTTAGATTTTTTTTTTTTACAATTTTTACGAATATTCGCCAAAAGAAAATATTCTTAAGTTGAAAGATTGAAGGAATTCAACATTCAATTCTTTTTTTTTTTTTAATTTTTTGCCAGAGAATATTTGGAACATGAAAATTATTCGAAGGAATATAAAAATTATGATTCCAAATAAACCAATGGCATCAAACAGATAAAATGTGTTTCGTCAAAATGATGTGTCAAAGATCAGCCCTTTTTTTATATGTTTCTTATTTCTCATTGCGGTCCGCTGCTGTTACTCGTCCAAGATTTGCACGTCAAAATCGATTAAACCTTGTTTTTTACCTTCCTTCTCTTTTTTTTAAATTTTTTTTCATTTATTTATTTATTTGTTTTTAATTTAAAAGTAGTTTCCAGAAATCGCTACAAACTACTATTTTTTTTGTATCGCGCTACTCACTACTCTACTTTTTTTAAAAAAGTAGTGCGCTACACAACAAACTACTGAAAAATGTAGCTACTACAGTAGTTTCGCTACTTGTAGCGCGCTACTTCCGACCACTGGTATAAACAAATACCTTAATATTGAAAAGTTAACGAATAAATGAATAAATTTATAAATAAAGTTATTAATAAAGTTAAAAATATAAGACAACGTGTCCAAAAGTACAAATAAAAAGTTGAAAAAGTGTTTGAAAACTCCAGCATAAGTTATTAATATATGAGAAAAAATAAATGAATTCATCAAAAAGAGAATGAATCAGAAAATAAGTAAATAAGTGATTTGATAAGTAAAAGAGTGTGAATAAATTAATAAATAAAGAAATGCGGACATTGATTTACTAAATCAATGAATAAGTACCGTAAAATTGGGTGTATAGGTACAGCGGGGTGATTCGGGACAAAACTTCCTGATCATACGAAGAAATTCTTCATAAATATACTGTCGGGTATTTTTAGCAGATAAATTTTTTTACTTCCTTTTACAAGTAAAGGAAGTATTGTGATCGCGAAAAAAAAAAAAATCACTCAAATTTGAGTCTAAATTTTGATTTTGCTCACCCCCGAAAGAATTTTCAGTAGTTTTTTCGACCTGTCAGCACGTGCATATGTACCTACCAACATATAAGTAGCCGAAAAATCCTTTACAACCACCCCCGAGTTAATTACGACGAGTTTTCTCGTGACGTCTGTATGTACGTATGTGCGGATGTATGTATGTATGTATGCGGGTCACATAACTCAAAAACTATATGCCGTAGAAGCTTCTAGCTTGGTATGTAGGCTCTGAGGATGGTCTAGTTGTGCACCTCCCCTTGAGGTTGCATTCGAATGTTCCCAAGGGGGGTTTTACCCCCTTTTTTTGGGGTAAATCAGTGTTAATTTCAATGCAGACTCAAGTGATATGAATTAGCGCGACCACTTGGCGATATGTCGCCAAGCTTTTGGCCGTCAAGTGTTTTGGCGATAAATTTGGCGAAAAAATTATTTTTTGAATTTGGATTCAACCTGGCGATATTTTGCGAAAAATTTACTGAATTATCTTAAAATCAGTAATATTTAGAAAATTAACCATTCTAAAATATTTTTTGCATTGTTTCGTGGCAGATTAGGGGAGTAAACATTTGAATTGTTACCTTGATCACTCCAAGCATTTTTTTTAACACTTAAGGGAACTACTAAAATTTACACGTAAAAGGAAGTAGTGTGAGGTCCATACCAGATTTTTTTAGAAAGGTAATATTATAAGAAGCAGGAAAAAAATATTTTTGTCATTCTGATAACACTATTGGCTTCTGTGCAAGGCTGCAAGTGGGAAGCTAAAAAACATCAAGTTTTCATGGTCTGCAAAACTTTATAAGGAAGTACAGACCCCTTTAAATTTCAAATCTAAGAATGGTATTTTTTAATTATGCATACATCTGGGGAATAGAGTACCACATTAGAAGAAACAACATATCGTGGGGTTACAAGTGAAACACACTAAGTCAAAATTATTAATTTTCAGATTTTTAGTTTATCTTACACACGAAAAATTGGGTTGTTTCTACTGGTGAAACCCACTAAGTCATATCTTTATTTAATTCAGTTTTTTAAACAAATTTGTAATCACATTAAGTACTCAAGCCAAGTAGTTCTTACAGGTAAAACACACTAAGGGACTTAGTTTCTTTCTGATGTTGAAATATATTTCATAGTAAAAGTAAAACACACTAAGTCCATGACTTAGTGTGTTTTTCATGAATTAGGTTTGAAATGAGCAGTTAAAATAAAAATTTTTTGATCAGAGTTTTCTCAAAATCATGTTTTTTGACTTAGTGTGTTTCACTTGTAACCCCACGATATTTTAATTGTGGCATAAAAATGAAAAATTCTTCATAATGTCACAGGACAAGGATTTACGGGGTGAATCGGAACACTTCGTTCTGTTGTTCCAATTCAAACTTATTTAAAGAAAACTGTTTGAAAAATCAATATTCTAACTCCAATTCAAGTCAAGACAATAATAGGGATTTATTACTCTTTATCCCTTCTCGTGAGCAACTAGATTTTATAATGACAGAAAGTTGCAGATTTGAAAAGATTTTTGCTCCAGGAGACTTCTTTTTACTTAAAATACATGAGGGAAAGTCATATAGACTTTATGTAGCAAAATCACACTGACAGTGATAAATAAACTGCAAAATCTTACAGGACAATCTCCGAAACCCAAAGATTTCAAGAAACTAAAGAAAAAGCAGAGTTCATCCCAGAAGATGTTTTTAAAAAACTTAAGCCAAGCAACAAGTGCTAGTTTTAAGGACAAGTACATATTTGTGGACGACATGAGTGACTTCAATTTATGTTAAATCTTTTTATTTCCATTAAAAAGCATTTCTTAAAATTAGTTTTATAGTAACATAATCCCATAACCCCATCAATATTACTCATGTTTGTGAGACCTATTACAGGTTAAATTGAAAAAATATAAATTTTAACGTGTGTTCAATTGACTCTAATCAGCGGGGTGATTCGGAACACCCCTAAATTCCTATATATATATATATATATATATATATATATATATATATATATATTATATAATATATATATATATATATATATATATATATATATATATATATATATACAGGGTGTTCCAAGTTAACTGTCATGACCTTTATTTCCTCAACCGTTAGAGATAAGCATACAGTTCATTTAGGAAAAAATCTCTAAATTACGAAAGGAATTTTGGGTCTATTCAATGTTTTTCAAAAAATCAAATTTTGAAAGAGTTACGAAATTTAGCTTTTTATACAGCCCCCCAGTCATATCAATCATATTTAGTAAAACATTCTTGACACTGTAACGTTTAAAACTAAAAAAAAAGCACTGTTCTACCACAAAAATTGACCGAGTTATGACGTTTTGAAAAATCAAGATTTTGCATTGTTTCATGACGTCTTCGAGAGATCACTCCCTCGATGACGTCATGAAACAATGCAAAATCTTGATTTTTCAAAACGTCATAACTCGGTCAATTTTTGTGGTAGAACAGTGCTTTTTTTTTAGTTTTAAACGTTACAGTGTCAAGAATGTTTTACTAAATATGATTGATATGACTGGGGGGCTGTATAAAAATCTAAATTTCGTAACTCTTTCAAAATTTGATTTTTTGAAAAACATTGAATAGACCCAAAATTCCATTCGTAATTTAGAGATTTTTTCCTAAATGAACTGTATGGTTATCTCTAACGGTTAGAGCTATCATAAGATTCCCAGGTTTTTTGGTAATACAATAAAAGTCTATAGCTCGCGGTTGACCATATTTTTTTTCAAAGAATCAGGCATTATCACGAAACTATAAAACGGAAAGCTACGTTTGTAACTCAAGGCACTAACTCAAAAAAAAAAAAAAAAGATACTCTAAATAGTCTTCGTTCAGCAGAAAAACGAGACAATGCAGAAATTGCTAAGTATGTTCTCGAAAAGGTATTACTAAAATTTAAAAGTTTTTTTGAAACAAAAAATATCTATGCCATAATAAAATAATAGAAACTAAGTTAAATGCAATTCAAGGGTTATCAGTACCACATTTTTTTTTTTTTTTTTTTGACCCAAAGCTTCAATCGCTTATAAATCAAATATTTCGAAACTATCAAAAACAATTCATAAAAGCAGTTTTCTAGGTAAAAATATTAGAAAAAACTAAATATATGTTATTGTTCCGAGTGATGACAAAGTATCCCTGTAACTACAAAGCACCAAAATAATTCTCAGACCTAGGACATACGGGACTAGATGACCTGAAGAAACTGAGTTGCAATGGAAAAGCAATTAAAATATACAGTCCTTCAGACAGTAGTTCTAGTGCAGATCTTCGTCACAGACACTTCTTTTAATGTTATTTTATGTTTATTATTGATATAACAACAATATTAAAATTAGCGACTCGATTTGACAAACCAAAGTATTTTTGTCCAGCTGGATTGGCAAAATCGACCACTGGGCATCGCCTCCTCTTGCGACCCACCAACCGTGTGATATATCGTAATTACAGTGAACTCTCACTTATGCGCCGGCCCAAGAAACCAACAGAAAAAGGCGCATAAGTGAAAGAGACGCATAAGTGAACAAGCCTATTCAGAGGACTAAACCGCAACGTAAAGAACGCATAAGGATGATTCTCCAAAATCCGAACAATATGATGTCCCCGTAGGACAGCACAAAAATTATTTGACCTAGAAAGTTTTTTTATTTTTTTAATTGTTAGAAATACTTATTCTGATGTTATTCAATTCATATTAAATCAATTTTTTATTTATTTTTTTCTACAAAAATTTTTGAATAGCCAAAAAGTCACCTTTTTTGCGTGTCCCACCCTGTTTCTAAAATGTAAATAAATTGTTTTAAAATTTTACGTGAACATTGCACAAATTCCACTTGCAGTGTTGAATTATGTATAGTTATGAGTGTAATATAGTGTTGTTTTAGCTTATTTAAATGATTATATGATCAGGTACAGCATTTTGAAGTTTGTCCCCAGATTGTATGTCCCTCTCCTGGCCTACAAATTGGTTCAATTATTAAAGGCAAAAAGAAGGAATTTTGAATCTGCAGTACTATAACACAGTTTATTCTCATCACTTCTTTGGACCCATAGAGTATTTTGTCTATAGAATGTGTCTGCTGTTCGTATTATTATTCCTTAGTTCAAAATGAGGTATGTAACATTTTCGATGTCCCTCTCCTGGCCAACATTTCTGTTCTAAATAAAATAAAAATAATAATTCTGACTGCAGTGTGTAATTGAGTTAAGAGGATAAAAGAGAAAAATACCATTATTTACCTTATATATAATTCCGGGTAGAAATATCAACCTTTTTTTGATTAAAATGTCCCTCTCCTAGCGCAAAAAAATGTCCCTCTCCTGGCGCAAAAAAAAAAAAAAAAAAAAAAAAAAAAATGTCACTCTACATTACTTTTAAAGCACTGGTAAAGCATCCGGTAGAATAGATGGATTTATCAGTTAAAAATATTAAAAAGGAGTCTCATTTATTAAAAAAGTATTCATTTAGAAAAATTTGAACTTTATTTTATGATTGTAAATCTCTTTCTTCATATAAATATTAAATTTGTCGGATGCTGCATCTCTTAAAACAGTGTTCGTTTAAGGAGGTTGTAAATTAGTTTTGTTTGTCAACAATAAACATAGTTTTTCATTCATGTTGAAGTTATTTCTTTGTTATTGTTGTAAAATTTCTGATAATCCTTGATAAAATTCATTTGTTTACTCGCTTAGTGCTTCTTGTCACTCTCTCGGGTTGAAAAAAAATGACCCCTCTTTTTTGGGGTGTAGTATACTTAAAGTGAATTCCCTCTATTTTTCTCTTAATAAGCTACTAACAAAGAGTAAGTATGATTTTTTTTAGACTTTTTTAAGCATTTTTATTTTTACAGAGTTTGTGAGTCGAAAATGCCAGGTTTTTGGAGAATCACCCATAAGAATGTTTCTATAGAAAAGAGACATATTACAGCTGTTTGGCAATTGAAGGGACAAGTGAATAAAGGTCATATGTGACAATTTTTGAAAAACTTACTTTTTTACCATGGATGAAGGTGATAAGGTAATAATTTTTTTTGAAAGCTTTTCTAGAAATTAAAAAAAGTCACATATCACCTTTATTCACTTGCCCCTTCAGTTGTGTTTGTGAGTTGAACACAATTGAACACACACTAATTTAAATTTGTGTAAATCGGCGAAATTTAAATGTCACATATCACCTTTATTCACCTGCCCCTTCAATTACTGTAACGTAACTACAATGATAAAGAGAAAACAAAAATTGTAGCATACCTAATTACAAACTGTTCCCTTTAAAACGACGCATAATAGAAAATTGTCCCTCTCCGAACTCTAGTTCATGCGGAGAAAATGCCTTCCGTGAGCAATAAAGGCGAAAGATTAAAGAGGAAAGTGAAGAAAACTGCTTATTTTTTAAAGAAAATAAATTAATCTTTTTATATTTTAGGAAAAATTCGGCGCATAAGTGAAATATTTATCTTTAGAGCGACGCATAAACGAACGATACTATCATTATTTTGCTAGGGAATGTGCTGGGACCATTTAAAATCGTCGTATAAGTGAAAAAGGCGTATAAATGAGGCGGCGTATAAGTGAGAGTTCACTGTACATTGTAAAATTAGCAATTTCACAGTTTATTATTGTAAAATTAGTAATTTACAGTTTATTGCTGTAAAATTAGCTATTTTACAGTTTATTACTTCAAAATAAGCATTTTTTTTAGTTTATCATTGTCTAATTAGCTGTATTATACAGTAAACACAGCAATCATTTTTTACGGTGTAGGAACAGACATGTGAATCCCCCCTCCCCCCACCTCAATAAATAAATAAAAGCAAAATAAATAGTACAGACACAGAGGCGTAGCAAGGGGTGGGCGAATCGGGCGAACGCCCAGGGCCTCGCATCTTCACTTTGCCCCGAATTTTTCTCCATTCGAACTTTTTTCCGAGGCAAAATTTTACAAAGTATTCCTGAATCATACAGTTAAAAACACTATTTTTTCTCTTCAAAAAAAAAAAAAAAAAAAAGAGGGCCTTGCTTCGAACTTCTGTTCGATCCAAGTTTTTCTGAACTTTCGGCGCGCTCTCTCATTCGCTGTTTACAGTTTTGGCTGAATTTTTATCTGCATTTAATTAAATTACATCTGGGACCCGCTCACTAGGGTGGGCCGAAAATGACATTTATTTTTTTTTCGATGACGAGGTATGCGGAAAAGGTGCCATTGGGGGCACAAAGCACTCACAAAAAATTTGAATTTTTTTGCACAATTTCTTGATCTGCCGCAATCGCCTTGAAGTTTCGAAAAAATGCTAATTTTTGATGTTTTTCGTAAAATTTGTCAAAAATTTTTTTTTAATATTTTCAGTGATAGGTGTAACTTAAAAGGTACTATTAGGGGCACTAAGTTCACGTAAAAAATTTGAATTATTTTGCTCCATTTCTTGATCAGCCATAAACGCTTGGGGGTTTCAGAAAAATTGCTAAAATTGGTTATTACAGTAAAATTTGTGAAATTAAAAAAAAAAAACATTTTTCGGTAATGAGGAGAGCGAAAAAGGCTCACTATTATCATTAAATCAACAAGAAAATTGAATTGTAAATGATATTTATTTAATTTGTCACAAATACGGGGAAAATTCGGGTTTTTTTTTTTTTTTTGTACTGATCCAATTCATTTATTAATTTTTAAGCTTTACAAAAATTCCTTCCAAGTGTTGAGAGATAATTTAGGAGTCTGAAATAAGAAGTAGTTTATCAAATAATCTGCATTTTTATTTTTAAAATTCGTTAGAGTTACAAATTAGTTATTTATTACTATTGAATAAAAAAAATGTGTTAACTGAAAGTGCTTCACAGTTCTCAGCTTATTGCGCATCCAAATATCTTGCAAAATAATCCAGAACTCAACGCGAGGAGGTGGCTGCACGAGTTTTACTAGCCCTCCACCTAAAAATATTATATTCACGTTGTTTTGCATTCTTCATGCAATAAAGTCCTTCTTCGAATTAAACGTTGACATTTTTATCCTGGATTGTATCTTTGCTCTGTCCTCATTGCGTGTGACTTGGAAAGCGGACTGAAGCTTCATCTAAAACCAAGCCTGATTCTATGTTTCTCTCAATTTCTTCGAATGAAAGATTCTTTGTAATTGGAGACTCACTAAGATTTGTTGAGAGTCAGTCGATGCAGTCGTAGTACTCAGTAGCCATAAAGTTTAGTTTTAGAACATAAAACTGTCTCAGTCTCCTGATCTCTTTCTTCTTTGAAAGGTGGCATTGTTTAATCCTTTTCCATGCCGATATTCTGATTTCTTTGTTTTCGTCTGTCGCCATTGCTAAAAGTATATTCTCAGGATGGCTATAGTATGCATTTCTTTGAACCACCGAATGCACTATCGTTAAGTCATCAGAGAGGAAGTTTGAGAGTAGAGCTATTTTCCACAAATGTCTCGGAACATCTGCTCACCCTGGTAACTTCCTCACTGAGAACCATACTTTGCGCATAATCGTACTACGCCATTCTACTCTTATGGCTACTGAGTACTACGACTGCATCAACTGGCTCTCAACAGATCTTAGTGAGCCTCCAATTACAAAGAATCTTTCATTCGAAGAGATTGAGAGAAACATAGAATCAGGCTTGGTTTTAGATGAAGCTTCAGTCCGCTTTCCAAGTCACAACGCAAGCTGTGGGAAGAACAATTAAAGTAGTGACAGAAGCGGCAATGCACGTATGTGGCCATGAGGGCAGAGATACCTTCGTCAGAGCAAAGATACAATCCAGGATAAAAATGTCAACGTTTAATTCGAAGAAGGACTTTATTGCATGAAGAATGCAAAACAACGTGAATATAATATTTTTAGGTGGAGGGCTGGTAGAACTCGTGCAGCCACCTCCTCGCGTTGAGTTCTGGATTATTTTGCAAGATATTTGGATGCGCAATAAGCTGAGAACTGTGAAGCACTTTCAGTTAACACATTTTTTTTTTTATTCAATAGTAATAAATAACTAATTTGTAACTCTAACGAATTTTAAAAATAAAAATGCAGATTATTTGATAAACTACTTCTTATTTCAGACTCCTAAATTATCTCTCAACACTTGGAAGGAATTTTTGTAAAGCTTAAAAATTAATAAATGAATTGGATCAGTACAAAAAAAAAAAAAAAAACCCGAATTTTCCCCGTATTTGTGACAAATTAAATAAATATCATTTCCAATTCAATTTTCTTGTTGATTTAATGATAATAGTGAGCCTTTTTCGCTCTCCTCATTACCGAAAAATGTTTTTTTTTTTTAATTTCACAAATTTTACTGTAATAAGCAATTTTAGCAATTTTTCTGAAACCCCCAAGCGTTTATGGCTGATCAAGAAATGGAGCAAAATAATTCAAATTTTTTATGTGAACTTAGTGCCCCTAATAGTACCTTTTAAGTTACACCTATCACTGAAAATATTAAAAAAAATTTTTTGACAAATTTTACGAAAAACATCAAAAATTAGCATTTTTTCGAAACTTCAAGGCGATTGCGGCAGATCAAGAAATTGTGCAAAAAAATTCAAATTTTTTGTGAGTGCTTTGTGCCCCCAATGGCACCTTTTCCGCATACCTCGTCATCGAAAAAAAAATAAAAGTCATTTTCGGCCCACCCTACCGCTCACCCGGTTAGGGGAACAATGTGTTACTATTTTTTTATTATTTTTTTTCAAGGCTATATCATAGGGCCCCCAAAACAGACTAAAATCGAAAACACGGATATATTGGTTTCAGAAATTTCCAACTGTAACTAAACAAAACATTGTTTTTTTAACTCAGGGCCTGATTTTTAAAAAATGCCCGAAAAGCCTGGTCTACAGAGTCTGATTACTGACTAGGCCGCCTGCTTTTTAGGGGCCCCCAAATAGTTAAAATTGATAAAGCTAATGGGTGAAATTGTAAGCCTGACTAGATGGAAACACATAAGCGTAGCGCAGGGCCGATCCTAGCAGGTGTGCAGCTCGTGCACCGCACGAGGGCGGCCAAAGCAAGGGGCGGCCGCAGGCCGCATGTAGTATTTTTTCTAAAGAAAGTGTTTTCGAAAAAAAATTGAAGCATTCCCGAATGAAAAAAATAATAAATAACTAAATAAAAATTGCCAGAAAAAAATGATGAGGGGCCTATCGTCGAACTTTTCTCACATCAAGTTTTTTTCCTGCACTATCTATGCGCTATCTTTGAGTCAGACTATGTACTTGCACGTGCGGAAGAGCGGAGAAGCCGCCTCTTTTCCCAAGACAGACCCCGATCAATGTGATCCATTTTTGCAGAAAATGTGGTAAAAACTAGCCTAATTAGCATTATCTAATAAAAAAGTTATCAAACGAGTCTGTGATACGTAAATGTAGGCTTGCGTCATCCGATACGTACGGAAAGCACTTTGTGGAAAACGAGTAACTTAGTAAATCTCTTCGATACAATGTTTGATTTCAGCGTGTAAGGGCTCAAATCGGTTTACTA